>DWGJ01000212.1:0-38273 GCA_018246895.1 Aspitha aspitha aspitha
CTGAGAATGTAAAGAGTAAAGAGAATGCCAATTGGCATTAAGTCCGCCCTTTGTAATAATTTTGTTACAATAAAGAGTAAAAAAAAAAAATTCTATTTTAGTACGAGTGAAATTATTATTTTTGTTTATTACAAGCCGTGAAATCAATAAAAGAATAATAAAATAAAGTAATTTACAAAACACATCAGTCTGAGGAACGGTCGTAAAAGTTTTAAAACAAAATTATTTGCAGTCGTTTAGGCAAGTGAGAACTGTAAACTTTATTATTGTTTCATCTGAATTATATATAAAAATGACAAGAACACAGCGAGGTTACCGCGTGTGCGGAATTTGTCTCTATCTCATTGTGGCAGAGATGTATCGGTTTAGCATCCACCCTCCCGCAGCGGACTGTTGAGTTCGTAAAACTGTCTGTGGAATATATAGCGTCGTGATGTATCGGGTAAGGAGGCGGTTTATACAAAGAACAACAAAGGCAACACGTTTATTAACTGGAACATTATCTATGAACATATGTATAATCGATGTTACTAACGAATCATACCTTAAAGCGTTAGTGCGTACTCAAAAAGGATTACGTGATGATTGCTTGAAGTCAACTTAAAAAGAACTGACATCAAATATCCTATATTATCGTAGTATACTAAACTTTAGAACTATGACAGGACACCTGCAATCACAAGATTCAAAGCTATGAGATATATTTATAAACTGTTTTAACTGTAAATATTGATGATGTTGAAGTTAAACAAACAGTGTCCAATCAAATATGTACCCTCAGTTCAAACCGCTTTGTTATTTGGTAACGACGCAAGTGACGCAATCTTGATCGCATACGACACGAGTACACTCTATGCAAGATGAACGTCAGTTTCCAATCAGCCTTTGTCCCTTTGTCCCCGGTTGAACTATTGCTCGGAATGTACATAGCTAGTGTGTTACCATCTATCGCATTCTAGCCCCGTCGTGTGGAAACACGGTCACTATTCGCGTACATATTAAAGCAATGTTTCGTATAGTCTATTGTATCGTGAGCAGTTTATAATAAATCGTACATCCTAGTTTTTGGTACGTGTTAACGACATACATGAAAAATTTCTTATTACATTTTATATTTATAAAGTTTTAAAACTATTACTAAATAAACCTTTAATTTATTTTAGTATTTGTGACGTTATTATATATACCTACATATTATGGGTACAAAACGAACCCGTCCTGCGACTTTCAATCAACCTTTGTCCTTTTGTCCCCAGTTGAACTATTACTCAAGATACAGCACGTGTGGCGCCATCTATCCTGCTTTAATCACGGTGTTCGTTGCGGAAACTATGCGACGCTTGCGGAAGTCGGATTAAACGTCAGTTGTAGGAAATTGAAGGCAGTGTTGTTATTGTTTCAATTTGTATAAATCCCAATATTATGAACATCTGAGTTCGGAGTCGTTTCATTACTCTCGATTAGCAGTAGTGTTGTATCCTTAAGTGGTACAAGGATGAATGACATTTTTAAAATGTCATTAAAGCTCAAAGTCAAATGCAAGCCTGTTCAACAATTTAAAGAAGTTATTTAAATACATACAAAGTATACAATCGCATGTCGCTTATCGTATACGGTTTGATAATCAGTTTAACCTCTAGCAATGTCCTATCGACCACAGTTTTTTGCGGTATACATAAGAGAGTGTATGAGATGAGATCCTGCGTGTATTTTGGCAAATATTCGCGAAAAAGGCAGTTTCGTGTCCCATATATTATTCCGTACTCAACTAGTAAATGAAGCGGCAAATAGTTGGAGTGGGGGATCAGGATATATGGCGTGAGGGAGACATAAGTGGTTGTCACTGAATTCCACTCTAATACAGTTCGTTTTATGGTTCCCTTGCCGCGCGTATAAAACCTTGGCTAGTCGATATCATTTACTAGTAATATTATTCTTTATTATACCTAATATTTCTTTACTACTCATTATTTTTAAAGTAACTTAAGAGATTAAAGTAATTGCAATAAATTGTTCATCAGCTTCATAGTTTCATTGGCATATTTTCTTTGACTCGTTTTATGTAAGATAACCGATACATAATCGAGATCCATACAGTGAGTGAAAGTGTGAGTGTTTATTTTTTTGATTAATTTAATTAATAATATATTTTCAGTACGGACTGCATTTCACACATAGGGGGAGTGCCTGAAAAACAGCGCTGCGCGGGATCAGGCCATGATCTCGCTCATCTCACTCCAATGTGTACAGAACCTCGATTTCTTAGTGCAACGTGTTCTTGGTTTTCAACATATTTCAATTGTAGGTAATGCACTTATTAATCACTTTGATTCAGTATCTGGAATTGGTATCAATGTTTATCTTTTTATATCAATATATATTTTTCTTAAAAGATAAATTTAATCGGTTATAGTTTGGGTATACGTTTTAATTTATTGAAAGAGTATTTTTATATCGTTTTGTGAGCCTCCAATCTCAAATAAGCCGGTATGTCAATACTAATCTTGGAAACAGTAAGGAGTGTGAAATAAAATCCAATTTCAATAAAAACGTGTGTACGGCATGTTATTTAAAGAGACCTAATTTAGATGCTTTGAAGTAGCGAGCGGCCCGTATATCACATACAGGGCGAAATGCCTCAAACACTCGCGTTACACTTATATAAAGTTAGAGAGCATATAGCCTCGGGGCCCGTCAAACGCTCTGAAAGTCACGTATGGCTGGTAGCCTCGCAATGTTATTATCCAACACTTACGCACGAGTCTACACTCACGCATCTTACGTACAACGTATTATATATCTCGGCCTACATAGCCGATGCGTGTAGGGGTAGCTAGCTGCGGAGATGTACGTAGGTAGGCAGCAAGCCCGGGCATCTCACGGCCCACACGACCCCGACCGAAGGGACAAAGCGAAACGGGTTTGTCCCAAGGGAAATTCAATATTCGGGACTAAACCTTAACTCCCCTTAAGACACCCCGTCTGCCTCCCCCGGAATGCTTATATGGCCACGACGTGTATCGATTTTCTTGCCAAATGGAAGATTGGTGTCGAACCGTTCTCGGCGGACGAATGAATGATGTATTCGAGTGGCGAGTGAATATTTTACGTGTGTGCACCTTCGGGTTTTGTGTTTAGTCACCATATCGGCGTTGATGGAATTTTTTTAGGGCAATTTATGTGAATTTTTTATTTGGGTAATGCATAGAGAGAGGGGTTGGTGGTAGTTGCTTTGAGCGCTGCGCCAATTATCTCTGAAATGCTCTTTGAGGTGACTGATTGGATTCCGCAACGGTTACTTTATACGCCGTTAAGGGCCCGCTTGTGGCCTGATGGCTCCAAATTGCTGGTTTCGCTCTTCTTTTTCGTTCAATCGTTGTGTTATTTTGGCTTCTTTATAAAATCGGTTTTATTAATAATACATATATACAGTAGTAACACGTATAGCTTATATTGTTAAATGCTGTAGCCTAATAATGATTAATTGCTTTTCGTCATTGATTTCAGGAAAGTGACTTCGTATACGTATCTATAATTGACCGCTAATTTTATTTTACATTATATTATTTTGTCCGTTTAGATATGACACAATTGCCTTGTAATTAATAACTTATGTTCAGAATGTTTATAATAATGAACGCCAATCATTGTAATAATAAAAAATGTATCGAGCGAATTATACGTAGTAGAAGGACCTATTTGTTCTATTTCATATATTTTGATGTACCTACTATGTTATTCAAAACATAATCTGCTAACGGGAAATCTCCACTTTATGCGCATAACATGTCATAAAGCGGCGCCGTAAAACGTATCGTAAAATAACGTAATAACTAAATTATTATAAATATTTATTTTACGAGAGGCCGTATGTACCTATATACTACGTTATTGTTGCACGAAATTATATAGGCACTTGTTTTTATAACGTTATTTCTGTACGGTATTACTATTTACGTATATTGTTTGAAACTTTTAAGAATTGATGGTTGGAAATCCTGGGTAAGGGACAGAATATACCTACTATAGTATGCAAATAGCAAGTACAAAGTATGTAATTATTCAACTAGCCTTTCGATTTATCTACAATGAAAAAAAGCATTAAGCAATATTATGGCCTTGACGCATATCCATATATTGTATACGTACATGTGTATCAGTTATCATAACAAGTATTTTAATGCCTTTTCAATCAAGTAGCCGTGTGTGGAATTATAGGTAGATACATTATTTTATAAGACCTGAAAGCCATGTGACAAAGCAAGCTAAGAACTGTAGTACGACGAAGTTTTCTATACAACAAGTTTTGTGCGAGGAGATTGACAGTTGCCAGGAGCTCAGCTGGCTTGTCGAGTGATTACTTGATTTATTTATGACCGGAACTTTTCAGATGAATTTATTTACTAAATTGAAATGACCGAAGTCGCGCGATACTAAGATATATGTTGTTAAATAAAAAAAAAATTACAATACAAAAATTGGCCTCATGGTCGAGTGGTTAGAGACCCTGACTGCAATACTCGAGGTCGTGGGTTCGATTCCCACCAAGGACAAACATTTGTGTGATGAGCACATTTGTTTGTCTGTATCTGGGTATAATAAAAATAACTATATAAGTACTATATTGTCTCTATATAAATATGTATATTTATCAGCTGTCCGGTTACCTTAACACGGGCATTAAATTGCCTTATTTTGAATAGCTAGCTAGATAGAATTGATAGCCGTGAGTGGAATTGTCCTCAGATATTATTAATAATATTAATTAAAGTCTGACTAAGATGGTGAATACGTATCGTTCTGTCACGTTTACAAGAGTGTGACTATTTTTATACTTAACATCAAGTTATGTGACCGCTATACTTCTTCAGCGAAAATAATGATTTAGGTTAAGTAACTTAGGTAGTATCTGACATGTAAATTTTTTTGGTGCATATATTCCAAGTAAGAGTTTTGCTTAGCTTATTTTCACGATTCAAGAAGATGCATTGCTGAGAACTACCTAGAACAATCTGTATCTAACTCTTCTTACTATCTTGACAGAGTTGGAATAAAATGGTACGAAAGTTGTATTTAATTTAAGATTAAAAACACTTTCAGAATAACAACTGCAATATTGAATATACTTACGTATTATTACAATAATGCGCTTAAATTTATGTCACTTGTTGTTAATATTCCTAACCTCTGATAACCGTTACGTTATTCTAATTTGAAAGAATTGTTGAATGTGGCAGAACTCACTGACGATAAACGCGAGGTGAAAATAGAAACACCAGAACACATTATGATTGTACGATATAAAATACACGTAGCAAACATACATACATCACAAACGGGAACCAAATTGAGCGCAAACAACTTTAAATCTACGCGCATGTGTGCATACGTTGATACGTAGAGGACATTAGTATTAGTGGGTTTCGGCCTTTCAGAGGCCCCTTGGATCGAGGGGGCACGTTTGGGGTAAGATTGAGCGTGGGCGGGCGAGGGGAGGAGGTGAAATTCCAAGATGGCCGCGGACCGTGCCGGCCATAAGGGTAAAATAGAAGCTTTTATATATTTATATGATATATACGTATATTGGTCAGACGGACCCGGGCGAGTCGAGCTATCGATTTGGAGACCTCTTTGTTTCGGTCTGTTCACCTTTTAGGTCGGACGGGTTACGTCTGTTTAATCTCATTCAATAAGTGCTTCACAGTTGTATAAGTTGTTTAGAGTTTGTTAATACTATGATAGAAAGGAGAAATGTTCAAGTTGCGACATTATGTCCAGGGTTGGAGTGTATCGATAGCATTACTGTTATCCTAATTTATTGAGTATTTTTTAAGGACTAATGGCGTCTTTTTATAGAACTAAAATAAATTTTAGACATTTCGTTAAAAAATAATCGTTAATATGTCTATTTTGTAATTAAGATTTTTTTAACGATGAATGGAGACGAAAAAGGACAGAAATATTTGGCACTCGGTGCTTTCTGCCTAGCCCGTTAGTGACCTGGCGTGCTGGTACAATAATGATTTTTTTTAAATAAGCTTTTTTGCAGACATTTTTATACTGAACAGTGTATAGATATGAGAAAGCATAAACATGTATATCTTCATAATTTACTGTTGAAAATTTTAAAGTAAGTTATACTAACAGTTGCCAAACTTTATACAAAAGGCAATGAATACGTGAGAGTGTCATAAAATTCTTTATTTTGTCAGAATTGAGATTCCAAAATATTACCACGTAACACAAAGCGAAACTGCCGAGCCTCGAGTCCGTTGGAGAAGGGTTCTAGGTGTCATAAATTACGGGCTGTTTATCTGGGGTCCACCCACCCCCGCGGTTTTACAGTTTACCGTCCCTCCGTATGGGGTAGAGGGTAGTGAATACGACTGTTACTCAGCGAAATGTACCCTCGAGGAAAATCTCCCCTCGTTCGGACAGTAATATAACTGTACAATGGTTGCTTAGATGGAAAGTTTTTATCGTTTCTGCGATGTACCTATGCTGCGTTTTGAACGTTTTCTTTCATTTTCCATAAGCTGCGAATTGAAATATTTTTACATTTCAACAAGTTTATTGTACGAACTTTGAGCAAAGTTGAATGCAACTGTATTATCATTCTAATAATAATAATCATAGATCATCAATAAAATCCGTCAATTTAATGTACACCAGTTAAGAGACTATAGATTCTTTTAGAAATTAAACCCATATGATGTAATTGTTAATAATACAAATTATGATATTTCCATTTAATGGTGTTAATTTGTATTGTTTTCTTTTTCTTTTAGTAATGTATATAGAGGTTACATAATATTATTGTAGAAAAGTTTATTTTTCTTCGTTTTTTAATGGCAGCTTTTAGTGTTATCGCACCTGTGAAAACTCAACAGTTCGAACAAGAGGTGATAATGCATCGCAGGGCCCGGCATGCCTCTTGTGCCGTTAATCACACTGATGGCTTTTACCTTTACAACCCTATGTGTGATTGTCCCCGCGGCGAAGGCTGCGTTGTGGTGGGTGCGGATGAATTCCGAAAGATTGCACTTTGGATTTACCTACAAACGGTGTGTAATGAAAATGTAAGGTTAAATCTAAGGTAACGTTAATAAAAGTAAGGTGTCTATTCTATACTAATACCTATTATAAAGAGGAAATGTTTTATTTTTGTATGTGTGTGTGTGTATAAAAAATTAGCTCAAAACTATTACTAGACCGATTTCAAAAATTCTCTCATCATTTAAATGCTACGTTATCACTGATCAATATAGGCTATATAACTTCACGCTATGACTAATAGGAGTGGAGCAGCAATGAAAAATGTTGCTAAAAGGTTGCGACTCCAAACCCGGTTTCTACCTATAATACGGAAGAATTGCAATTTAATTTTCTGTTATTCTCTTTAATAGGTCCCTCAGCGCTTAGCAACGTGACTCCTGTGATAACTTTTACTGTCTTTATGATGATCTTTATCGTTTTAATTACCTACACTAGTAAATTTACCATTGAAATGTTAATTGAAAATTATACAATTATTATTTGCTACATTTTTTGGAAAAGTTCTCTTCCGAGACTATATGTAGAAGTATGCACCTTTTTAAATTTAAATGTAAGTCGCAACGTAGTGTGCCTACTGCGTTATGGTTGCGTCGAAGCTGCCTCAGTATTTTACAGTAATTTAGTAACAAGTGGGTCTATTGCGTCTTGCATCGCCACAAGGACTCAAATGCCTCTCGAGGCAGCAATCACTGTGGTGGCTCCCTTACCTTTCAAATCTTTGCCTTTTGTTTCGGAATAAGGAAATGCGTGTTTAAGATAAAAGGTGTGATTTTAGAGTGAGAAGTTGTTGATATAATTGCTTAGTTTCTTTGTTGGGTCGGATTTTCGAAATGGACCGTTTTGTATTTGCTTATTCCTGTACGAAAATAAAATGTATGTAGGTATTGCAACAAATAATACAACATTTACGTAGAATAATGTTTTTATGTCAAGTTGATAAGCATAAAATATTTGGCATTCAGTGCTTTCGGCATACCCCAATAGGAACCAGGCTTGATAGTGTAACAACAATAATCTTTATTTGCTTTACCTTTTTGTAATAACAGGTTTGTTTAATTCATTTGGCACGAGACGTGAATACATTCAAAAGCCCAAAATTCATACTTTAGACAGTTAGCTAGGTTTTGTTTACATTTTATCACAAAACTCTATTTAATGTTTCTCTATTTACTTAAAGAAGACATTAGCAAACTCAATTATCATGTTATTCCCGGTGTATACGTACTCAATTATTGTGTCACCAGAAGTATAGCTACATATATGTAGTTATAACAGATGCAATACGATAAAGGTAAAACGAAATTGCAGATGAAACATTTCACGGCAGTTTCGTAATAAAATAAATACTCGGAACGAACGGTCGCGATACTTGCGTCTGAGAGGCTTCCTTTTAAAAAGTTAGCAGAGTATCAAGTTTGCTCGTCCGGAGTTTCACTGCGCTTTCCATACGCGCGGTCAAGCGGATTTTTTGCACAGAGCACTGAACTATGAGAAAGCCTTTTTCGCTTCTACCTTTTCATCGGAAATGTTTTTTTTTGTTATCTTTTATGTACAATATGAGTGTATTCGTAATTGACTATACTTCACATACTTTAGTATTGGTATCTGAATATTTCTTTTACTTGAATGTTCTACGTTTCTCTATTACATAAATAATTATGAAGTCTTCAAATCGGAAGTGTTGTAAAATAATACCTTAATATAATCAATACATAATGTTAAACATTTTATATTATATAGACAGTTATAACAAAGATTAGATATTAGAGGTACATAAAAGAATATAATACGTGAGGATTACGATTTAGTTGAATAGTGTTCAAATTGTAAGTACTTTACACTGTGGTAGTATAAGAGAAACCATACACAAATAAGCGTGTGTAGCGTAATTGAATTTCAAGTCGCGTCAAATTAATCTCAAAGGAGAACCGCTTGCTACAAGATGAAAGGCGTACCTAACAAAGGAAAGCCACAAATACATGTACGTTTTCAGAGCTCACCTACTCTGTGCTAGTTGACAATGTAGGTGGAGGCGTGCGGTCTGCGGGGTGTGGGGGACACGGTCGGGGGGTAGTGACACAGGCTACCGGTCACCACCGCTCGTATTGATTTGTTGTATCGCTCGTCCTGCAAACTCCCTCCCTCTCATACACGCGGCTCTTGTACACCTGTTTCCCTCGCACACGTGAAACTCACACACGTGCTACACACGGTTCGTATGCGATTCTGTTTGCGTGGGATATGCACGCCTGTGTGCGTGCATTGGGGTCCGAATATTATATACCTACGCAGAATTTTTGTCTTCGTTTTCTAACAGACATAGGTGATGTTGACGCGCACAAAAGTCGACGCTTAACTTTTTGCCGTGGTCTCCATTTGTACGGGTTAGCTTTTGTTTGCTTTTTTTCCTTATGTTTTTAGCGGGCAAGAAACTTTGAAGCCCTTTTGTATGAATATGTTTTTATCATTTCATTCTCGCTGCGAAATAGGTTTTATGTTTTTTTTAACAATATCCAATTTGTTTTACTTTATTACCAGCCAGATTTCGAAGTATGTATTAATTTACGGTAGGTACTCAGATCTTGCAGTCTTATGTTAAATTAGTTGATCAATACTTTTCTTACTGAAGTTGAAAAGTTGTTGCTTAGAATGTTCCGAGTACATGTTATGATGAAGTTTATATTATTATAAAGTAAATAGTTACATAATAAGAAGTCGAAAGTTTATCGGTTAATAGTTTTATAAGGATTTTGCCGGACAGGTGTTTCTTTAATATCTCTTCTTCGTGCTTAAGTGAAGTGCTCTAAAATATTGGACTTTTTTCTAGTTCTGGATAGATTACTTATCTAACATATTAAGTACGTAGACCATCATGTAATACGAGTATGATAATACAAAAAATGTTTTTCTATATTGTGTCGTTTCTGATACATAAGTGAACTATGACTCCGTTCGTAATATATGTAGACTCTTTTAACAAGATTAAAATTTGTAATTATCGGAATAGATATTCTCTCGTGCAATGTCGCTAGAATTTTTTTTACAGGCAACTTGCGACATTGGCATCTTACTTACAAATTCACACTTAGTTTTATATTAGTTTGTAATTAAAAGTAAAAAATATAACGTCAAGGAACATATAACATTCTATCAATATTTACGTAATTACGATTTATATTATATTATTTATTTGTATTATACCTATGTATGCTGCGGTACTGCGCGACGCAAATTCTAGTAATCTATTAAATTAATTAGTATGCCGATTATAATTAAAAAATATGGTGGGAAATCTATTCTGGAAAAACGCAAACCATCCGCGGCTACATTGACATTGGTGATGATGATGATTTCTATATCATAATTCTTTGACCTGCATTACTTACAAAGTTCATTCCTCGTCACACAAAGTACACAATGTAAAGGAAAGTTTGATACAAGCCCAAACGTTATTATAAGCGTCCCTATCGTTTATTATTCCTTACAAATAGATTCGAGCTCTCCAGTAGCGCTACAGGGCTTATGACAGAAGTTTCCCTCTGCCTGTATGCTTTGTTACTAGTTACTTATATCGGAGTCGCAACGACTTCGTAGTGTGGAACGTTCGTGAAGGATTTTGTGTAAGGTTCAAACCAGTGATTATTACATATAGACCCTATTTATAAGTAGATGGGAGTTGTGTGAGTATGACATTTTCTAGATGAAAAACATTATTAATTAAATGTCCTCCATTTAGAAGACAAATTTTTTTTTTTTATTAGAATAGCTAGTAGCTTCTAGTGTAGTGAGAGTAGCTAGTTTCTTAGAATATGTAACGTCATCAAAAATTATTAGGGCGTTTAAAAATAAAATTTATTTTATTAAAAATACATTACAAACAAATTCAGAGTGCAACCATATTTAAGTCTCTTTACTCGTACTTATAAAGCAATAATATATATTAAGTTTTTAATCGTATTAATAAATATGTGAGCCAGACCGAAATGTTAATTTCTGTAATATATGAAATTTAAACTTATTCATTCAAGATGTACCCTAAGACGCTCATCGTGAACTCTCGCCCCTTAACCTTTTAAATGAACACGCGTGCGCTCGCAGAATCACAAATTAATCGTAAAATTTCCAATAAGCAACCCTAACACAACTAAACCGGTTTTCGGGGCCAAAGCTGCGAAAATATTAAAAATTCTTTACATAATGTAGCAACACGCGAGGGGTCACTTGGCCAATCGTCCCCTCTGAATGACCAACGGCGACCCGCGCGCGCGTCGGTCAACGTTTATGATGAAATTCAAAAAGGATCCAACAGGCCCGCCAATAAACAAGCCGTATATCATTCGTTATTCAAATACAATTTTAGTGAATGGTTGACCCGTGAGCCCACGCGACCATTTGATGGTTAAATATTTTCAGTGGGCAACCCTGAACGCTAGACATAATTTATGGCCAGTTACTTTGGTAAGTATATCTTTTTTATCTGTTAATTTAAAATTGGAAATATTTAAATTAATTAGTAGAGTTTGTTTCATTATTTGTTTAACGACAATGTGGTTCTCAATATTTAAATTCTGAATCTTTTATTGTTATTTTTGTTAATTGTGGCAGCAGATGGACGGGATTATACAAATGTTTATAATGCAAATTATCATAATATTATATTATTCCTTAAAAGCTACACTAAGCGAAAAAGCAATTTGTTACTAAGGAAAAGATAACGAATTTATTTTATGAATATCGCAATAAAAATACGTAGGTAAATAAAAAACCAGTTGATCATTCATTTACTTTAACCGCCCTAATTGTAAAGATCTTCTTTATTAATAAAATGAGTCGTAATTAGGTGGGGGAGAAAAAGGCGGGAAAATTGTATTACTTTGGCTTTTAACGCGACTTTAACGCCGTGTTTTCTTCCCCCGCGGCAATAATTGTATTAATTATTGTGGTGTGATGTGCTTTTGATTTATTTTCTTGTTAGGGAACAGTTGCAGAGTGATAAATTTGTGTTTTATTTAGAGATCGAAGTAAATTTAATTTTATACCAACTTCAAAAACAGCGGGCTGCAATTTTGCACTGTATTTGTTGCAATTCCTTTTTGTTGCTAAATTAACAATTATTTTATTTATAATTCAGTACTGTTTACCTATACAACATATTACAAGAATTCACTTCTTCTTTAATAATTAGTATACGACTGCCGATGGACTTATGACACTGGTAAGAATATTTGAATATAAAACTTTTCATTGTGGTCATCGAAATCTGTAATTGTAAGCAAATTGCCAAGTATTAGGTCCTACGATTATGAAAGCGTAAAAAAATATTAAAACTAAAAGTGACAAGTAAGGAGGCGTGAATGAAATTTATGACGGAAGGGCTAACATTCAAATTTGAACATGGAACATAAATTCCGAATATTACCTATATTGAAACGGCTCGGATTCTAAAATTAAATTTTGCATGCAGCACTCCGTCGAGGGGATGTCATTTTATTTGGTAGGCGTATATAATTTTATGGCAGGGACCAATGGTTTGCGAAATATGTCAAGCATTCCGAGGATTAAATATTTTGTATCAAATTCCGTAGTCTGGGTGTATTTGGAATGCATTTTTCTTATCTGTTTAGTTAAAATAACGTGCATATCATTTGTGCTTTTTTTATGAAAATCCAATTATGACACTTCAAACCGAAACCCTTACTCATCAATTTGGAGGCAAATATATTAAAAAGCCGCTAAGCGTCTTCGTGTTAATCTATGTTATAAATTGCAAGTATCCTAGCCTACTCGTTGCAGGTTTTGTTAGTGAATAATTGGAGGCACTAAAGGATAGCGTTTTCAATCTAGCGAAAATCTCGACGCGGTGAAATCGCACTGAAAGCACGTACGAAGCAAACGCCACGTATCCCATCCTAAAAATAATAACATATTATGTCCCTCGGAGTGCCCGGGAGAAATCTTCAAACGCTCGCCACCCACCACCCTGCCCCCGTGGCCCTCCGGTAACCGTACAATAACTTCCCCTCACATGGTCATAACGAGACTCGATAAGGGTCGCAGAAACCCTCAGTAAATCACCCGGTATCTAGGGGGACTCCCCCGCTCCACTATGTATAAGGTAATGTATTGGATGGACGGACATTGAGAGGTTGTTCAAAGTTTATCGTCGAGCAGAATTTGTCGCTGACTTGGCTTGGCTTTTGGAGTGAGATATTTTCTATTTTAGATGAAGCGAGTTACTTAGACAGATAAGTATTTGTTGAAAATCCATTCCATTCAAAGATAGCTACTGAGTAAAGTTTGCTTACGTTTATTATAAAACTAGCGGCCCTCCCCGGCTTCGCATGAGTATAAAATATATAGCCTATGTCACTCACTGAAAAAATGACTAAAATCGATCCAGTAGTTTTGATACATACATTACTTACTGCCTGTGGCCCGCACGCGTTAAATTTGGAGTAAAAAAATTCCTCTTTGCCTATGGTTATTTTACAAATACATATAAAGCTTGCTCTTCAATCACTCTATCTATTAAAAAACCGCATCAAAATCCGTTGCGCAGTTTTAAAGATTTAAGCATACATAGGGATATAGGGACAGAGAAAGCGACTTAGTATTATATGTACTATGTATGTAGTGATGTATGATCCTAACTTGGTTATCTTTAAGTTACATCGAGTGTATGCTAAGATGTATTCCTACAAACGTATCAAATCACAAAAAGGAATATTCGAGAAATTTTTTAAGATAACCAAATCGCATATTCGGAGGCTAAGATTGCATTTCTAGAAACGTAACAATTTTGAGCACGTTTACAATACCAGAGCGTTTAAATGTTAGAAAATTGTCCTTAAATTTGGAGGCTCTTATCTACTTATCCGAACTCATTACATTTCACGTACCATTCCAAGGGACATGTCCCATTCGCTCCGCTTACCAATTCTCTCTATTATTTGCATAGACGTAAAAGCCTTTTCGTAAGTCCATTAGCGTCCAAACGACGACATTAATATGTTTATTCTAAAGGAAATTGAAACATGAATGTGTATTCCCTTTGCTAAAAATCGTGGAAATCATTAATGTACGATTGTGGAAAAAACATTTAAGAATTCATAAGAATAACCTGTCTCTCTAGTTGAGTATCTAAGTAGTTTTATCTCAATCCTGTTTCAAATTAGTTTCAATTTTGCTGCCTTAGAGGCTATTTGGTTTTCATCGCTATTATATCTGAAACCTATCTTATAGGTATATACAGCGACTTGTGAGCTAAAAGTCGACTTTGAAGAGCCGCGTCGCTACGATAAATGTGAGAACATTAACTCAAGGAGTGAAGGAAGATTGCGAGGACTGGTGCAACTCCTCAGTCTCTGCCTATCCTTATGGGAAATACGCGTGACTGTATGTACAAATATACATATATCAATACTTTTCGTAAGATTTAGGTATTAACATTTTTTTGAAGTGAAGTGTGTTTCCTTTAAACTCTTTTTGTTACAACTTCATCCATGTGATTCTTCATCCTCCATTTCCCTGTGACATGTACACACGCGTAAAAGCCTATACGTACGGGTCCATTAGCGTCCAAACGGGAATCAACCGTGACGGGCCCCAGCGGAAAACATCTTAGCTCCCCCCGTGGTCTAATGTTTTCTTTTTATTCCATCCATCAATATAGGGCTGCCAGATTGTTAACGTTGCTATCGTTAAAAATCGTTCGTTACTGAAATCCAAATTTATATGAATATTGTGTTTCAATTAAAATTTTCTTTTGTTTTCGAATCTACACTTACAAGTTTAGTCCACATACCAATATATAAGTTAACCAAAATTACAAAACTTGCTAAAAATATCTATGTAGTACCTACATATGTATATTCAACGTTTCTTTTTCAACTTCAGTGTCAAATCAATATTACTTTATTGGAAATAAAACAACTATGTATTTATGTACTTCCATATATTGAAGGTATTGAAATAACATTAAACAAAGTGATTGATGGATCCACATTTACGCATAATTTTTCACTGTAATATATTTGAGTTAGATAGGTACAAAGTTTACTTTCGAGCCAACCCTATGTAAGGAGGGGGCGCATGATCGATTTCTTATACTGAAGGGACGTAAAACTATGGTTATTGGATATTTTGGCGAGCGTCATCTCGGGACGCACTTGTTTGGTTTATGCGTGGGGCGATTTGGCACAAAACTGTGGAGTAGACCCGGTGTTTATAATGTTTTTGTTACCTAATTCATATTCAAAGAAATGCTAAAGTTTTCACTGATATACATACATATACATATATTCCTGTTTGTTTATTTCATTTGAAACCTATTTAATATAAGATCAATATGAAATCATGACGTCTTTAAAAACACAAATCAATTCGAAATTGCATTCTTTATATAAAAATGGATCTTCTCATAGTTGACTGCGATATTGTAGAGGAACTAAAATGTTATAGTCTTGATAATGTTTATTAAACAACAAATATTATTATTGTATGCACACCTACAAAAACATACGCAGACCGAACATTAAAATTATGTTCATATACATATGTAGGTCGACGCAAAATTGAAAACAAAATACATCTTCATGCCTTTCTCTCTTCGTCTCAAAATAGGGGAGGATTTATGTTAACAGGAAGTGCCCCGGCGAAATGGCGTCCTAAGCCTCAGATACGGTTATATACGATACACTGTGTTGCCAGCTACCGTGCGCTGTACTGTCGGATCAAGAGCCAATATATACTGAGCCTGTTTCAACTCGGCTCGCAACGTGAAGCGAGATTTGTTTTGAAATTAAATCGTTAGAAGTCTATTCATGTTGCAAAAAATTATATGTTGACAAATGATTATATGATTATCTATTCTTAAATTAGCCAGAGGCTGTGCTGTGCGCTGTGATTGTATATACCTACCTGTTAAACTACATATCTTAATACATACTTATGTACATACACAGCAAAGTAAATAAGTACCAAAGTTTTCAGGAGAATTGTATATCTCTAGTATTTTTTGAAGAGTCTATTACTTTCTTTTTCAAACTGTCAAATATTGCCAATTTAGTAGTCGGTCATATTTACTTTGCTACCGTCGGTACAATGGCCTGATACGGAATAAACATTTATGCTCATTGCACCAATAATTATTTATTAGTAACGTTCACTTTTTATGTATGCCTTGAAACCTAGCATATCCATTGTTCACGACTATTTGATATGATTATTAGTAAGCACGGTGTAATGTGATTGATTGTGAAACAAGGTCAGGTCCGCACTCCGACGGGGTATCGATCTCACGGGCCAAAGTTGCGAGAAGTAATTCTATCAAGGCATCCACTCCATGGCTCATGTACACAGCTGTAGCATACATTATCTATACCTAGATGCTCATATACGCAGGTAAAGTGCACTATTGATTTAATTGGTTCTAAATTTGATGTAACCAGTATTGGTATCTTGTTTTAAACGTTTCTAAACTTCAATTTTTCTGACTACAAGTGCAAATGAGTAAACTAAAGTAATGCATTTTACTTTATTGTCATGGTGTTACATGTAACTTTATTGGTGTAACTTAGAAAAGTATAAAATCAGTTAAGATAATACTAACGAATGCAAATACTGTATAACTGCTTTCGTTATTAGGTATACCAATACCTACATCGTTACCAAATTTAAGACTACATACGGGAAATATTTCAAACTTAAGTTCCAAGAATTGACTTACCTAAAACATAGCATGAACCAAGAAAGAATCGCAGTAACAATAAAAGAAGCTAGATAAATATATTATGCTAGTTAGTACATAGACAATTTAAGACTAATATTATTCAAAAGCGTATTGATGTTACGTTGCGCTTTAATTCAATTGCCTCGTCCATTCAACATGCAGAACCATTTCGCACACTGCATGAAACTCTCATCACGTTAAGTATGCGGCAATTTCAGCTTATTCAGATCTTGCAGATGATCGAAGTTAGCTTTGATTGTGGAATGAGAGAATGTTTACCTTAATAACATGCGCTCGTGATTTGCTTCACATTTGGATTGAAATATAGTGTAATTTGAATATAGATAGTCAATTTAGGCGATTCTTAATTCAAAATGGTTATGCATTATTATTTCTAAGACAAAATATGACTATTATTACCTACTAGCTTTTATGGAGGGCGTGGTTGTTCAGAAGAAATATACGAATGATTCGAATATTCGATTATCAGTTTTAATTGAAAGGACAGAAATTATTGTATAATAGCAGAAACTTTTCTATCAAATATATTTGCCAATACGACACGCGCGCCATCTATTGTAAGCAAGTGCAAGCAAACAATAACCGGGACATAAGCAAACGTATAGCGATTTTTTATATGTACCTATAGATAATACAAAAAATTGTCTATACGTGAGAAATTAGTGATTTTTAAGAGTAAAATTTAGCATGAAAAACGCACCGAAATAATATATAGGTAAATTGGATATAGGCAGGTAAGTTGAAAAAACGTGTTCCTGTCAAGTAGTTCTAAACCTTTTTGCGATTTGAAGGATGATAGTAAATTCAAGTACGGGCCTAATGTAAAGGTGCAGGATGGTTCTAGAATAGACTCGGAAAGTTCAGAAATCACGTCGTGGAGGCCAAGTGTATTTAGATGAATTGTCATAATAAGCTTGTAAACACGGGTATTAAGAGGTATACTGAGTACAAAAGGTAATGCTATCACAACTTCCAATACGTACATGTCCGCTTCATAATACTTTACGTTGACTGTATTGTTCTTTACGTAATATCTTCATATCTTTCCACTTTACTTTCGCACACTGTCACTCACAGACCGACTATTCATATCAAACATCTGAAACGCACTAATCTGCGTTTGGTGTTGTGAGTTAATAAATGCAACAGCTTTTGAAACTGTGAATAAAAGTTAACCCCTTCGCTACCTCGGCGTAAGCGCATGGAAATTAGATCAGTAGGTAGCTACGTACCGCAAGCGGTTCTCAAAGTTTGTTCGTGTGAATTTTGAATCGACTTTTTGAACAGCGTAGTTTTGTTTATTACATGGATAAATTGAATGTAGGTTTCAGTATATATGTAATTATGTCTATTATTACAACCGTAAATGTGACAAAATTACTCTTTTTTTTTACCGTCTAAATAATAATTAACATGCAATCTTAATACAGAAATGAATGAACATTTCTAATATCTTTCTTGTGTTCCACATTATTTTTAGTATTAGTATATTTTTATTTACAAATGATATGGTAAATAACACTTTGACTGTCGCCGTAAGAGATCGGATGTCGCGATTGTGCCATATTTTTTGCAGTCTCTCATTAATTTGGAGTTGTAAGTTCAGACAATAGTAACCCTTCCTAGCCGCGGTCTATTGTACCATTATCACTGCATTTGTATTTCCGGCCGCTTCTTTTTATTATGTAGATTAGAAGCTTTATCGGGCCCGGATTTAGATAACAGCACATTTGCGATTCTAAGCGTTTGATTCGCATGCAAAGTTAGGCAGTTACTTCTGTTATACTGCCGCATTCGTGATTAAGTTTCCCGCGTTCTGTTAGAGGCATGCGGGTTGTAATTTTTGAACTTCGCTATCCAATAACCTTCGCAAAATATCGAATAATAGACACTAACTACCAATGGACATGACCGATCGTGCGTAACGCGAGATCAATGCAAAAACAGCAGTCAAATAAATCTAACGAGGACTCTTACATCTGCATGTCACTGGAATAAATCAAATCACTATTGAATGCATCCGTAAAATATTTTTGAACTATTTTGAATGCAACTTGCGTGTGTGATAGTCATAAAAAATATTCCCTCGTAAGTTAACCCGTTCACTGACATGCATTCAGTGGCCATAAAAAAAGTTACACCCATATTTTGCACTTCCCGATGCCCAATAATAGGGTCTATTTATGCATTTTCGATAAATGAAGAGTATTTTTTTAGTTCCATTATAAATCAAAATGTATTATTTATCTTTAGAGATTCAGAATCTGCATCCTATTGTTATTAGGGATGTGCGGTGTGTCAAGGGTGTAATGTTTTTGTCGCATATAGTCCGTTGATTTTTATTATTGAACTATTCTATTATTATTACAGTATTACATTTCCATATACATTTATAACGGAGTTACAATATTCAACAAACCTTAAATTGCGATCCTTGAAAACATTCATTTTAATATAGTGGAATATAAAATGCCTTACTGTACTGGGCAGAATAAATTCCACATTTCCACCATTTTGAATAAATAAATTGAGTGAGGGCAAAATTCGACCGTGGGGCAGTAATTATTTGATTGGAGTCAAGAGTGGCACGTCGAGATATCGGTCGATTGTATTGTTATACCCGCCTTGGTTTCCGCTCGTTCGCTCAAGTGTTTTATTGTTCGAATTCGTAACGCGCTAGATTTACACCTACAGCGTTCAAGGGTTAACCGTCGAAATATTTATGCACATATTTTATTGAACATTCCATACGAATAGAAATTAAATACCAGACAAGATTTTTTAACAGTAAACTTAGCCAATTTTTAGGGTAAAGTTCGATCTCTGATTTAAATGCATATTATTAAATGCATGCGTTGCAGGGGCATAAAAAATAGAACAACTCACAGCTGATGGCAGTCAAGGTGACAGGAACTGAAAAAAAATCACAATCAAAATGTTAACCCTTAATCCGCTCTATTATGCATATAATTATTATTTCCGACACGACACTCGTATCAAAGAAAATAACAGTTCTTTTTGCATATGCGTTTTTGACGGAAGTGTGAAAAAAATGTCACCCTCAGGTACAGAAAGGGTGACCCGAAGGGTTTTTTAGCAGGGGTAATCTGAGATCGCTGTATTGGAGACTTTTAGGAGATGATTATTATGCATGCATTCTCAGGAAGATTTAATCGACACGTCGCCTGAGGCGTGTGAGGAGTATTCTGAAAATATTTCCTGCCGACCCTAAATTTATGGAGCATGAGTGAGATTATCGTTAACGGACTTTTTTGATAGTAATAACTTATTGCAAAATTCCCAGTAATTAGACATCAGGTATATGGAACTCAGTGCGTTTATGTATTACTTCAATATGAAGATTACTCATATTAAATACTTCTTTTCCAATCATTGCTAAAATCATTAATATTACGATCTAACCGGTAGTAATTCGTTTTGATCACGATCCGTTTTTTTTTTGTAAAAATCCACCTCAGCGCTTGAGGGTTGGCTATTGTGTTGTGTGTTTGTTTGATTTTTTATGGGTTTTAGTCCAGGTAATCCCGTGTCCTCTCACGGGTCTCAATGGGTTTTGACATATAAAAGGATTATTTTTTAATAGATAATTAATGATGATTCCCTGTTGTTCGGCCGCAAACGAATTATCTACTGGCTATTTGCTTGTGTGAAAAATGATAACACTAACTCAAGTGAGGCGTGTTCATTCAACTTTAACGTAATTTACGTAGGTAGGTATATTACTATTTATTGTAAGAACAAAAGAAAATTATTAGTCACACTGAACACAAATATCTTAGTGAAAGTACTTAACAAGCCCCATATTGTGTAGAATTGTTTATACGATAAATTATACGAAGATTTAAATTAGTTACTTCTAAAACTATATATCATTCATGATGTAAACAGATGAAAGCCATATGACTGAATCGTATATTAGCAGTTGTGAGGAGGAAGTGGCAGTAGTTTTCTGATTCCTTAGCAAGAAAGTACGCATTCTAAATACTATTTCCGTTCAAGATCATCCGGCGAGGTGTCGCGAAACTCGACGAAAACAAAACACAGCTGAGAGTTCGTCGACCTACGGCAACGTGGTCGTAACTTTCATTCTTAAAGCGAACCAAGTTAGTAACCTACTTTTCATTAATAAGGAGAGCTAAAAAAATGCACGAAGAAAGTATCAAAGATTGAGCGGAGCGCGAACTTTGCTAACAACCCGCGAAAGCCTCCAGTGGCTGCGCCTTTGTGTCTTTTGTTTTTTGTCTTCGTTCGTTTTTTCGTCAATACAGATTTAATGTTAACAAAATTGATATACCTAATACTAACTTTATCATTTGTTGAACATGTGTTAAATCAGTGTTGCTACAAAAATAATTCTGATACATAAAGCTATTTCTTAATGATATTTTATAGCCAATATGTTTCGGGAATATTTTTAAAAATAGTCTGTTTTTTTTTAATTATTTGTTCATTCTGCTGAGTTAGTCTAAAGTGACATATTTTACACGAAATAGTTATATATTTTTAGCTCTATAACAGTTACTTAGAAAAATGTAGATACAAGGCGAATAGAAGAAGGAAATGAATTAAAATTCTTCTCATACCACTCTCACTAATCCTCCGCAACCTGTCATTTATTTTCATTGTAACAATATCTATCGACTACTCATCATTGGACTAATTCTTCAAGAGAACCTTCTAAGCGACTGTCGCGATTAACAAATATGAAGATCAATATTATTACCTACCGGATAATCTTAATATTAAAATGTACGTAGCACAAATACATACCTACCTACATACTTATTTGCCTAATGACATGCTGCAGTAATGTACACAGTTTCTCTATGACTAGGTAGGTATAAACATTACGACTGCACATTGAATATTCAAGAAACACGCAACTTAGGTATGTTAAACAGTTAAATTACAGTAGGTACATATGAATTGTTGCGAAAAAGTAAAAAAATATGTATTACATAAATCAAAACAGCCGAATGATATCGACACTACATTTTAGCGGAAATGCGATTAGTACGCGAATCGGTCCGTAAGCTGAGGAGAAAGTCGGCCGCGATGACTTCCAATCTATTTTTCTCCGCGTCTTCTAAATTGGAGCACAATCGCGGAGACAACCGGTCTTATCTCTCATACTCCGTCGTCAATTTTTCCCGAGCGCCCGCCAGACGCCGAGACGCTAAAAAAATAATTAAAACGAGCGTCGGTGAGAGTGAAAGCACGCCGTCTGCCCGCGTAATTAGTACAATGGACTTTCCCGACTTTGAACTTCGGATACTATTCCTTTATTTTTCAATTTTGTTTTGTCTAAGGCGCGAACGTCTTCGTCTCAATATGGTGACCGAGTTCTATTGTCGTCTCATTTTTTACATAATCATCGTTATACAATCATTATTATCATTAAAGCGTGTCTCTTAATGTGAGAAATCATCTTTATTATCAATCAACTAAGGATCTTAGTCTATCAGCACTTTAATATAAAATAAAATTTATGAGTAATTGTTTTAAAGTCCAGTAATTACCATAATTATTACTCTTATGGATTAAGAATACCTTGCTACGCTATGTCCCGCACTCGTGTAATTTAAATACGTACAGTAAATGCTTAAAACAAACAGATATTAGCTGTTATTTACAAAAAAAAATTGATGTCTTTTTAAGAAGTAAAAAGCAGAAGAGAAGACTAAAATCCACAATAACGGAACCGAAAAAACAGTAGGTACCACAAAATAAAATATTTATTTATAAAATCACGTTAATGTAATTAATTTAAATTGTAGCTAACTTTGCTCCTTACTTATCTCGTAAGGATGGTTTAAAATAATTTAATATTCTCAATATCATTACATTAATACGTGAAGGATAAATTGGGGTACAAAGTTTTTTACGACAATTACGCGGATGAAGAAGTATGAAAGGTACAGTTAAAGTTTATATGGAGAAAAGGTCTAGAACGCTGGTATTTCCATAAAGAAAACATTAGAAATTATTAAAAAAAGAAAACGTGTGACATAGACACATGAAAATAAAATAACACATTCATTGTTTACATATTAGTCGTTCATGGTAAAAAAAGTCCAAAGAAATGTCAAGGAATGCTTTTAAACATAATTATATCAAACCTCATTTATGGTACCAGGTACATTCGTGTTTTTAAATAAATCGAAAATTAATAGAGATAGCTTCAGAAAATTATATGCGTTAAAATTTAATACCTAATTGATGTAATGAACTACGATCGATTTTTGGCTGCTGAGCGATGTTTAGTTAAACAAAAATGAGCATCAAGTGTTGTGAAAATAATTACCTATACCTACCTATAAGATGAATGTGGGGCATAGATGGGAAACCATAGAGATTCTTGTACCTTTTCGGTAAACAAATTTCCACTGAATTGTCGAATTGCTGAGAGGCCATACATGCTTTTAATTTACCGAAGCCACTGGTTGTCAAAATTCAATTTTTCCTCTCTTTATTGAAAACTTGAAAATTAATTTCTCTACCTAATTTCGTTGAGGTGAAATATAAGGTTGTTCGACACACACAGGCGTGCGTGACGCAAATTTCGTTACGTCGACATAGGGTTGCCGAAACTACCCCCCCGCCCGTGGCATCAATCTTCACCCCCGGGGCCACCTACGACCGTATAATACAATAATATATGTCTAACTTTCGGACCGGCCCTGTAGGTAGCTCCGTCTCTGTTTAGCTGCCGAGATAAGCGTGGGAGGGTACGAGACGGGTATAGGGTGGGGGCGTCCTAAAGGGTGTAGGGTGTGTGTTGGGGGTGCTATTGAAATTGAAGCGGGTTTAGGCGCGGATGACGCCTGGCTGGAGAATGGATGGAAATTTCCTCAATTTAGCGTTTTCACCAACAAAGGACGCTGTTTAATTTTTGGTTTTTGTTGAGCCGTTCAGGTGAGGCGCTTATGTGCTTCCTATATTAATACGTGCGTGGGTTTTATTGTTCGCTTTTGATGGCTTTACAAAATGCCGAAGTTTATTTTATCACGAACGTTTACTGTTATATCCTAGAAATCGGTTGAACATAATTTCTGTAACAATTTTATAACTAACTAACTATGGGCTTAAAATGGGTCACTTTGTACGAGTAGCAAAGTTTTTATTATCTTTATGCTCTTGGTGGATAAAGTGTAAAAACTTTTTTTATGTATTTCTAACGAATGGCCATTACTGCGTACGGAATTAAGAAAAAATCAATATGTTTTTTAATTTGCATCCCTTTTATTTTTTTTATTCTCGTATGAAATAATAAAGCCGTATCCACAAAACGACAGAGGCCTAGCGGGCACCAATCTTCGCCGTACACAGCGCCCCCACAGTAATCTGAACGCAATTAATTAAGCCGCGAGAACTTTTACTGCACCGATTTATATTCGAGACGGGTCTCACCTATTTGTGTTTACCTTTATCTGTGTGCACCTTTATCTCTGTTCGTTTCACCCTGTGACGGAGTTAGGCTAATTTGAAAGGGTATTAAGTTAGTCGTATATTGTCGATTAAAGGATGGCTATTTTTAGTTTTTTTCAGTATTACTAATAGTTGTAATAAATATTAACTTCAATGCAATAGCGTTACTAAATGTAGGTCGTCGTTATGTATGTTAAAAAATATCTAACACTTAATGTGGATTTCTTGAAAGGCCTTTCACGAATAACATGCGAACAATATCAGTATGTAGGTATGTATACTGATAAAGATCAACTTGGAACAAAATAATTAGATGTACTTATGGCAAAACTGCAAAACATTGCATATGAGTACATACATACATATCGTCACGCCAGGTCCCTAACGGGGTAGGCATATGAGTATTTAATTATATGTATATAACCATTAGGTTACATCTATATACCTATTTATACATCGTAGTAGGTGTAGGTACTGTTGATAGTCAGTATGCCTTGCCAGTTTGGAACATTACCCCCGAAACCTGATAAAATCGCTACGGAAACTATGAAAGCAACGCCACACGACGCTATTCAAACAGCTACTACCTACGGCCGTAACCCCATTCACATACACGAGCATATAGCAAGGCCGTTACCGTCGTTGGACCTTATCTCACCCGTCAGGCACTTCTTAAGCCCCCAGGGGTAACTTGAAATAGGAATAGTCGCATTAGGCCCAAAATTACAGGCGACCGTCACAGACTAACGTGGTAAAACGGCTTAACCACCTGGGGGGTTAACCCTCCAACACCCACTTCTTGTACGCTCGGCACAGAACATCCCGAACGAATTTCAACCTTGTACTGTACAATTTTCAGCTGGTATTTCCGTGTTAAAACATTGGTTATCTCGGACTTGGAGCTACGTCTAAATGTTACCGTTTGACCCCACTCCGTATTTTGGTCCACGGCTCGGGAGGGGTTGTTTTAGTCATCAATAATGTTGGTTAGAATTACGAGATGTGCACTTCACACATAATTTTATTTTAAGCCGAGTTTTTCTTAACACCGTAACTCAAAATCATGTAGTTTAGACTATAGTAGGATAAATTAATGGAAATAGATACAAAAATTCATTTATAGATATATTGCGTATTAGTATTTACTAGTTTAGTATTGTTACGTACAGAAATGTTTACGTAAGCTTTGTGTTCAAGTGCGAAGCGAAGTGAAATGTCACGTGTGATTGAACTAGTCGTTTAAAACTAAATTTGTTTAATTAAACATACTTTTGTATGTTAAGTGTCAAGAAAGATGTCAATATTACTAAGTTTACCTAAGTCTTTCAATGTCTCATAAAATTACATTTTAATAGTTCGCCTTTGAGATGAGATCCTTTTTACTCGTAATACAGCCTTTTGTACAACATGAAATAATTGGATAGTCTGTCCCAGACATCGAGATTTCTGGAAATTTTCAGCTCACTTGGTACGACTTGAACAGAGATGTTTTGATACGTGTATTGAATTACTAATGGACAAGAATTGAGGTACATTTGACAACTAATACATTTTAAACAAATTAGGAGGAAGGATTTAGGATGTGTTTTGTTACTACGAGAATTCATTCGCAAAACTATATTTTATGTATATTATATTATATAACATTACTAATAATTTGGACATATTTTAGAAGTTATTATTTGTACCTACTGACTGAGCTAGTCATCCATAGAACTGGAAAATATAAGCTTTTTATAACAAAAAAAAACCATTGGTCTATTAGGTCTGTTCACAACGTTTTATGAGCGACTGAAATTCGAAATTCGAATGAAATCTTCGATTAAAAAGCACACCGTACGTTATCTGTGTGGACTTATTTGAAATTGGAACACGAAATATTCTAATTTTAAATAGTTCCGGGATGTGATAAATACAAACATTTTTTTTCTAAATGTAATCGATGTTAATCGGCTCAGAATTTTAACTTCAAGGTGACCAATGCATTTCTGGCAATACTTACTGAGTACGTACCTACGTCCATATCTTTATTACATTTCTATTATGGATACATATAAAAAAACTATGGCCTGTGGTGATCGTGTAATGTGAGCTATCTGGGATGCGTGTACCTACTAGTTATACAATGAATATTACGCTCTGTTCATGTAGCTTTAAAAAGATATTGCTTTACGCAAAACAATGCAATAATATTTTAACCATAGGACGAATTTTAGACCCTTAAAATATGAGTCTTATCCTCCTTACACAGCACAGTCTCGCGAAGAGCTGATCAATCACGGCTGATGGGGGCCACTACACCGCGGAGGCTGCGCTTTGCCCACAGACATCACTTATTTACAAAAAATACCATTTACGGTACGTAGATTATTATAAATGACGTCTAGGCATAACAAAAGTCTTGTACCTATTCAATACAAGATTGTTATAATATAGGTATGTAATCTCTTTTATTTTCATTACACATAATTAGACATAAGTAGACTATAATTTGGTACAAGGTGCGAGTGGGGTACGTACATGTAGTGATTTCTAAGTGTTAAGTGTGTAAAGGTGGAAATTTTGCACTTTTGGAATTAACTTCTGATTATTCTCGATTTACCTTTTTTTTACTAAATGGATGGTTTGGTATTGATATTATATTATTCATGGATTCTAATTTTTCTAGTGGATATACGAGTATATACATAATTCATAACTGTATTTATATGGCTAAAATAGTTTTATCTTTAAATGTTATTGTAATAATTGTTATAATGTTCTTGTTAGGTTGACGGGTAAAGTGCTGCCACCTGTTATATTTACATAGAAACCTACCATTATAAGTACTACTCACCGGTAGATGTCGCTCAAAATTCCAATTGATCATTGATCTTGTTCGATTGCAAAAAGATTCATATCTTTTCCAATTAACTTTATCTTTTCTAATAGATTTAAAATATGAAACCAACAACGAACGTGTTTTATTATTGAAAATACTACACTTAACTAATATTTTGATATGAGTTGTAACGTTTTTGAATTTTGAATAGTCCATTTGTTAGCAGAAAATTACTGTGATATTTTATGATATGACAAGTAATGGCTAAGATGAATTCTTAACATAAACACATTTATAAAGGCATATTCAAATACATTGTAAATAATTGTAATATTTTCGAATTTTCTGACGTCTTGCATTAATAACAATTTAAAAGTTGGGCTTGTCATAACAAAAAAGTATGTAGTTTAGTTAGCTGTACAAATTACTAACTATGATCCTTATTAACTTCCTTAGTTATCATCCTTAGTTACTATTATCCTTAAAAGCACTCTGCATGAGGAAGGAATTATACATACATATAAATTCTTGGTGTGTAATGTGTTGAACTTTAGCTATAACAGGAACATGTTCCATCGTTCGCGGCAGGGAACTAAGCGTACTTTGTAAATAATTCAAACAATAATAGGCCTGAGTTTCTAACAGTCAAACCGCGGCAGTGACTAAACTATTACGACTTCGGTTTGATATGAACGAGGGAGCTAGCGAGAATGACGATCATGTGTTAAGAATCAGTTACGTATTATATAAGTAACGGTGAAGGAAAACATCGCAAGGAAACCTGCACATCTTAGAGATGTTATAAAATAGATACTTATATATATAATATTTTCTCTGTGTGACGTCTACCAATCCGCATTTAGCCAGCGTGGTAGACGATGGCCTAAATCCCTTTCACTATGAGAGGAGACCCGTTCCAGTTACAAGTGAACTTACCTTTCTGTTAAATATCTGGTTGTACATAAAATTTTGCTCTAGAAAAATACGTCTTCTCCAAATCGCTCTTGCAAAAGCAAATATTTATATACTAAGAAATCCAGGCTCCGACACCAATATATGGGCGAATCGCCTTACTCCAGTTTAATCCGGATAAAGCAGGTAAATACGCTGGACGGAAATCCGGTTGACGGAACGCTGTGCTCGAGAAGGTCGTGAAGCGGAGAGGAAACAGTAAAATGCTTTAAATTTTATTGAATGAAACATTATATTTTAATATAATATTTCCATCGCGACAGCATAAGCGATAAACGTTCCATCCTTAGGTATTTAAGGAAGTAGATGTAAGTGTTCTTAAAGTAATTATTTAGACTTTAAAGCTTGTTATAGGGACACAGTCAAACTTTCTGAGCAACCAGAAAAAGGTATACAAAATAATTTTATTAATCGACCCAAATAGGTACTATGCATTTGTAATTTTTATTCGAACCTCAACCACCTGTTGTACAAAAATATGAACGTGAAATATTCCAACTAGTTTTTATATGCAAATTAAATTATCGTGCAAGCACGTCAAAGGCTGTTCAGCCCCGCCCCGTAATTAGACCGCAGTACGAAGTTCCTTCATCAAGATACGCGCGCGTTAGTTTGGTCTTAGTTTAATGTATGCACATTATCTAAGCAACTTCGCTGCGCCGTCTCACCCCAGCCTCCTCCGCTCGCAAATGAGTTGCGACCGATGTCGCATAAATAACGATGGAAACTATAAACACGGGTGCCATTACATTTTACGTATTATATGTAGATAATTGGGTATAATGGGAAGTATTGGTCCACGTAATGTGTAAATGCTACAGCATTTAAACTACAACGGTAACAATGGTAAAAAGTATCGACAAACTATAACGGTAAAAAGAAAAATAAGTTACAACTTATTTTATTTTTTACCGTTAAAAAGTAAAATAGGTTGTAAAATTTTACTTTTTACCGTTAAATGTACGTGTCTTCACGGCTATCGAAGGATTAGTTAGATCTTATTAACGAACAACGAATGAAAAATTTATCAATTTACAAACCGCCTTATAGCTAGTGATTTTCATAATCGCTTTCCAACTTACGTGTAGTTCATCAATTTATAGTTATTGTTACATGTAAAGTGTAACCCGATAAGTATTTTAGCATAAATAATGAAAAAGGTGTGTCTTTCAACATTTCAATGTTGCTCAAAATTAATTGTCAATAGGTATTAATTATAGGTAAGACAATTGATATTAATGGTAAATACTAACTTCGCGTATACACTACTTAACTTAATACATCTGTTTATTGCTTAAAATACGTACTGTTGCTAAATTTAGTACTGCATATTTTTTATGTTAACGAAAATTAGTAATCTACTGATACATAGATACCTCTAGTACATAACTGCACCATTCCAATTGCTCTAATTTCCTTGCAATTGGATACGTATTCGCGAGTTATGGCTTCAATTTGCGGAATTGTTCTTAGTTCCTCTACCGTCTTAGTTTAACGTAGCTTGAATGTCTTATAACTATTCAATATCGCTAACTCTGAAATCAGCTGTGTATTATAGTAATCATTCTATGTAAATAATCGTTACAAATGAATTGAAATCACTAGTAAATGTTGAATATTTTTTGTACATGATATTTGTTTTAAAACAGTTAGTGACGTATCTACTCGTATGTGTAACGAAATTAAATCTAATCTTCAAATCAGAACCTAAAACTGCGTACTAAACAACGTCAAGAACATTTGTCGCGTTCGAATTTTAAAACGATTTGCGTTCGAATTTTAAAAACGAAATAATTTTATGTACACTAAGTTAGGACGAAAATAACGCTCCAATTTTGAAATAAGAACTCCATCCGACAATTATATACTCTTTGGGTATTCAAAATGAAATACCTACAATTTACTATTTAGGTACGTCTAGAACTATTAAAGGCGATGAATGTTCTATTCAACCTGAAATGTCGTCAGACATCAAATTCCAATATGTAGAGCGAGGTAATTGAAATTCCCTCCAGTTTCCAACTAATTAAGTACATTCGTGGATCTTAACTTATCGCGTGATACATAAGGCTACAAATCACTATGTTGTGTATGAGTGAAGCTTGTACATAAACGTACACACAGAAGTCCACGGCAGAATACATAATGTAAGAGAAACAAAGCTGCTACATAATGCCCACCAAATTCTAACTCCGGAAACGGTCCAATTCATAGCCTGTTGATGTTTTAGTATTGTTTATTGAATTTTTAAATACAAATTTATTTTCTTTCATTAGTTATTTTTTCTGTTTGAATACTGCTATTGACACATAAAGATATTCGATTTGATATTCTATATCTTTTCTTTTTATATCGGTAGAATTGGATGCCAAATATCTTTGACGTTTCGGAGACTCTTGACTCCTCGTCAGTCAGTATCATGGTTACGGTATAGAAGTATCATCTATAAAAACTAGAAAGAGAATGTATGCGAGCATTTCGCTTACCTCTTATCCCTCAGACGGGAGTAGAGCAACAAAGGAGAAATTTCGCTAGAGCCATCCACCCACAAACAAACAACCGAGGCGTTTCGCATTCCGTCCACTGAAACCTCACAACGGATCAAACTGAACCTTATGATCTCGCGTTTATATTATATGAGTACATAATATATAACAGTTCCGTCTGAGTACAACTTACGTGAACATCCCAACCATTTTACGTAAAGAAACCATTAAGTATAGATGTTATCATATTTATGTTTTTACTTAAAAAATTACTATGGCTGTATATTAGTATATTTATATAATAATACTAGTGATTTAGACCACGCGTTGCCGTGGTTACATATGTTAAATCATAGATGTCAAATATGTCAAAATCCCGTACCATGATGTTTGTCCGACTAAGTGTTGCCCTATGAGAAAACATTGATTTTGCACAAAAAATTAGATTATCAATCGAGATAAAAAATCATATCTGTTAAGTTGGACCAAACAATAGATATCTACAAAATTTCGCTGAAATCGGTTCAGCGGTTTCGGAGATTAGCGCAAACGAACATCGTGACACGGGATTTTTATATAAAAGATTAGTATAGATAATATTAGGATATTTGTAATATTAGTATGGAAGAATAGATGATTTAACACGAGTAATTGTATGCCGGTGATTGTAAAATTTCTTCCTTAGTTACCTACGTGGTTAGATAAGGCAGTAGTAAGCTACGTGTTGGCTCGTATATAGCGTATATAAAGGGGTATTTACCACATGTTCGAGCCCAGCCCGGACCGGCGCACAAACGTTTGCATTACCAACTGAATACCACGTAGGGATGTTATGGATATGAAATTTCGGATACGTTTCGAATACGGATATAGGAATAATTATAATACCGGATTCGGATACGGATTGGAGGATTGGATACGGATATAGGAATAATTATAATACCGGATTCGGATATGGATATAGGAATAATTATAATACCCGATTCGGATACGGATACCGATATGAAATTATTTCGGATTATCCGTTAGTTTCGGATAGTTTCGATTATGGATACTAAATTTATTATGAATTTCTGAAGTCAAAAGAATTCCGAATTTATAGGAAACTTTTATATCGGATTCGGTTACGGTTACGGTTACGGATAGATTCATTTATCGGATATCCGATAGTTTTGGTTACGATTGCGAAGCTCCTTAACATCCCAACTGGATACCACGTAGGGATGGCATTGACAGCTCGCCGGCTATATCGATGGTATATGTAGGTCACGGGTTGTTGCCAAAAGAGATTTTGGTAAATCTCTCTTTACAATGTTTAACGATAAAGAAGATTAAAATTAACGATAAGTTCATAATATATTTATCTGAAAATGTGTAGTTGATTGTTGCTTGATTGTTTGTCAATAATTGATAGTTATCAATGAATTTAAAATAATAATGAAAATGTGTCAATATACCAAGCCGATGGAAAGCCTTAATTTTATTTACCGCTATGAGTAGACGCGGCAATGTGTGTACTTGTGGTAATTATGAAATTGAATTTAGTGTGCCGTTTTTATGAAAAATTGTGTATTCATTGGTCTTTAACGATTGATGAAATGACTTTAACATTTATGTTTAATTTAATCCATATTTTTTATTGTCTTCTACCTGTTAAACGAAACAAAATATCTAAATAAACACTAACTTATTAGACAAACAGAAGCGAACAAACTATCGATAGCTATATATTGATACATTACTGGCATCCCTAGTGTCAGTAAAGCCAGCGATGCTGTAGGGGCAAAACCAAATTTCCGAAACGTCTAATAAGTTGGATGTTAACTCTGTCAGCAGCATGTACGTATGTACATGACGTCACCAGCTTAACGTGATCTACCTACCCGTCTTACATCACGGTAACATCGCTCCCTAAGGCCGCGACCACACTTGCTGTTAACAGTGTACAAGCTGATTAATTAACATAGCATTGGGAATACTTGCAGAAATGTGATTGGTAATTTTGGCTTAGACACAGTGGCAGTTAATTATCCATTACATTCTTTGCTAGAAACAAAATGTGCAGTTTCCTTAATAACATTTTTGCATAAGAAATAGCGATATTCTTTTATATGTATTTACAGTACACACTTAGCATGGAATTTATTCAGAACATAGTTTTAATATGTGTAGTTTGTCTATTAAAACCCTAAGAAGTAAGGAATAAATTGAGAGGTCATGATGAATTGGACGAGTGTGGCTGTGTGTGTCTCATTTGGCCATAGTAGTTACGCTGTACGTTTGGGGTTGAAAATTAGGAAATGTTTAGTTTGTACCAAAGGATGATTTGTAGATGTCGGATTTGCCAAAACAAATGTTTGTTGATAACGACGTGTTATTATACAAGTACGCTTTGATGTTATGTTGATCCTTTGTCAGATATAGGAATTTCAATAATAACTTTTCATTTTATTGACAGGTTATTCTATTGTAAGACAATGTTCAGTATACGAGTTATAGTCAAAATTGATTTGTTGTTAAATTAACGTAACTTTTTACGTTTGTTCCACTGTTGGGCAAGCGTCTTCCTTCATAATGAGAAGAATTAAGCCTATATATACCACGCTAGCCCGATGTGGACTGTCACTTCATATATTATCAAAAAGAAATTTATGCATTGGTATAGTAGGTATTTCATTTTTGATATAAAAAATTAACAAGTTTTATAAAAACGTGAACTTTAACTTAACGTAATCAAGTTGTGGTTTTGAAACAAGTTGACTTCAGAATACAGAGATACGTTGCATTTCTGTATACATAGATCATATATAATCTTATAAGGTCTTACAGGTTACATCAGAATTGAAACGAGGTAAGAAATATTTAAAACATAAAATGGATATATGTAGTTCGCAAGTTTTCAGCGTTGCTGCGACGCATTCGCCTCCCGTTGCTGGTCAAGTGTCTTCCTCGCGACTGGGGGGAGTGAAGTGCTCTCTGCTGCGCTGCTTAAGGGCAGATTGGTGGTTTACAATTGTCAAGGAAAACACGCTGTTACACACACCCACACACTCGCATACATTCATATGTACCAAAAATATAAAATGTCATTCGCTGGCCTTGGGGTCTAGCGGTAAGAGGACGTGACTGCTGTGGGTTCAATCACAATAATAGGTTTGAATAAAATGTTATTAAAATTGTTACTTTAGATTTTTCTTTTGCTCCTTTTATTGGTCCACTGCTGATCTTTTCGCACGGTGAGAGGGTAGTACCTTTAAGTCTACCAAGCTGGCGCAATGCAGACTGGCAGGCTTCATACACCTCAGAAACACTACACTTTACACTATTTGCAGTAAATCTTATAAATCTGTGGATAATGAGGTATAGAGGATTGATCGGTCATTGAATGTAATTCAATTTTATAAGGTAGTGCAAGCAGCGGGCTTTTTTCAGTGGCTTTAACGACCATAAAAGTAGGATTTGGATGACCATTCTCCAACTAAAGAGTTTATATGACATCATTATTTGACTAATTTCCTCGTTATAAGTAAAAAAAAGTTTATGATCTCTAAGTAGTTGCGGGCAAAAAGTATTAAATCATAAAACACAAATTGCGAATCAATCAGTTCGCGCAAACTCAACAAGTGCCGATAAAATCGCGCTCCGTCAAAACATTTCCAATTGCCTTTGAAATCGAATGCAGAACAAGAAATAACTTTTTAAGGGCCTCGAGTACATTCTCACGGGACGTTTTCGTCTGCTTTACAAATACACGAATGGCAATTGATTTGGGCTCTCCAGATTCGGCAAAAGGAATTCTGTAACGGAATATAAATGTAGAGTGATGATGTCCTGGCGTTTGGCTACCTAACGTACGAGTGTTTGTGGTGAATATTTTTTTGTTAATACCCACTTCGTGTGACGGAAAAATTTATAAAATTTTCCACTCCTTATATAACTACTACGCCATCTCTGTATACTGTGTTCTTGCAATGAATACATTTGATTTAAATGGTTATTGATTGTTAAACAAAATCAGTTGACGTGAACATCTCTGTAATTATTAACATTATTAATATTAAAAGCTGTTTATTTATTGTTGGAACATTCTACAGTAAGAAGGTTTAAGTGAGAGTCAGATGTTGGCAGATTTTACACACTTTAAATACGAGCCCAGGCGATGTTTTCCTTCACAGTTACAGCAAACTAAAATAAGATCAAAAGCTAATATAAAAATACATAAAAGCAGTAAGATTATACCTGAAAGATGAGACGAGAAAAGTTGGATATCGATCTGAACAGTAGAATGATGTAGACCAATAAAGCAAAGGAAAAGGAGACGAGAAAAACTCAACAAGTTCAATGAATACAATGAAGTAATGTTCCGTCAAAATATTTCGATTCGCGAACGCTAATGAATACGGAATCGAGTTTTCCTCCAGTTCGCCGGATTAATGGACTAATTAAGGGGGGGAAAAGAAACGTTTACACTCTGAGACGTCGGCACTTGTTGGGGAAGGTCCGGGACGATTTTTACGTCACTTTTTAGCTTTCTTTTAAGAAGTACGCTTGTTACGACTTGGTCCCAAATTTTTTATATATACATGTAATCTGACAATTGGTAAGTGCATAAGCGTTATCTGTGGACATGTGCAAAACCGAGGAAATTGCCAATGTGTTGCTGATTTTAATTAATCGATTTCTTGAGGCTTCGCATATAATATAAAACAAATATGGTGTATAGCGTAAATATGGTATTAATTGATGGAATGTGCATTAAAAGAGGGAGAGTTTAATGAAAAGCAACTTTAACGTTTGAGGTGCAAAAGTTGAACGGTGCATGAAGTTTTTGGATTTTGCTCTTTACTTTGTAGAATTTCGCAGCTCTTGTTTTAATTTATTGAAATGATTATACTACAGTCTGTCTTTATTATGATTTAGTTAATATAGTTAGGTTAATTAATAGCACTATAACGAAAACAGTAATATTGTAAATATTTTGTTTGTTTTTTACACTTTTGTTACAGAACTTTTTTTATGAAGTGTGTTTTACGAACATTATTAGAAGATTATTAGAAGAAATCGAACTCATCACGTGGTCAAAAATATTTCGCATAATTTGCATTTATGGCCAACATACTTTTGGTAATGATTTCAACAGCCAATACTCAAGAGGGGTATAATCATGTTCCCGCGAACATTGCCGCTTGAAGCAATCATAATGAATATTTTATTTTATCATAGCGGGCTCGCTTCCCCCCTCCGCGCCGCGCCACCCCCCGCAGCCATGAACTTGACACCGAGCGAAAAATTAGTTCACAAGGCGAAAGTGAACTTTGTACAGAGTTTGCACTTTTTGAACCAACCTAGACGGAGATAAAAGAACGTCGCTCGACTTGCTCCTCGCTAACCTCACTTCGAACCAATATTGCACACCGCCTTATCACCTCACCGCGTAAATAAACCATATAATATCCCAGCATTCAATATTAAAACTATATCACTAAAGTCGCTGCTAATTAAGTCCTGTATAACCTCTCAAAGTTACGTTTAAGCGTTATTCCGCTGCAGGGAAAGTCCCCTGTGTGGAGCAGTTCAAAAAGCACAGGAGTGAAGCTACTTGTAAATTAACATACTTTGCTCAAAGCTACCAAACTAACCGCGCAAGAGAGAAAAAAATCTAACGTATTTCACGCATTCACTCAGTGTATGAGGCTAATTAAAAAAGTACAGAGGTTGGTTTCGCGAGTGGCGTAGTTCCGCTACTCTCCGCTAGGTAGCGCTTTTCGCTTTGACGAGTCTTGGGGTTTTTGTAGGCTCTGGGCATGTTTGTGAGGTTTCATTTTTTAATGAGGTCGTGTATTCGGGTTTGTGCGATGGGGATTGCGGGGCGGCCCGCGCTTTGTGCGAGCGACAACCGCCACGGGTCCCAGTGAGGTGTGCGTGCTAAAGGAAACGCCAGCCAGCGAGCGCGTTGTGCGCGCCGATGAAAGAGTTACGTTTAGTTTGCTCTTCATTTATTAATGTCGCTCCCTCGTAAAGTTTAGCAGGGTGGACGTATGAACAGACCCTCCCGCTGCAGATTATTCCATTGCTGCCACATGTCATATGCAACGCTATCTAGCTTACTATAACAATTTTTGATCGCCTACGCAATCTGTATGGCGTATGAAACTAAAGGACGGTTTATATTTATATTATAATGTTTTTGCTAGATTTTCATCTAAGATGTTATGAATTAAACTAATTTTATTGTTTACTTATGGTTCAAACATGATTTTAGAATTAGAAGTAAATAATTCCTATATATATTTTAGCAACACCCTGAGGAAAAAAAATCCAATAAGAACTACCTACTATACTATCTGATTAAATTTATCTAAAAATTCATTAATGTTATTCTGATATTTATTTTTAATTTTTTAAATAAAATTTCTTCAAAGTTAGTGTGTACCGATATTGAATTATGAAATAGAATTCATGTTTTACGTCATTACTTCCTTTTGTGACACTCACGGCCCATGCATTTAAAGCAACAGTTCATGTCAAATCCCTATGGACAATTGCTTACCTCTATGATGTAATGATGCATTTTGAAAGCTTCCTTAACATTAACTTTAATCAATATGTTATTGCTAAACTCTTTTTCGTTATTTTTTCAATATGTATTAAAATTAAATACAGCTATCAATCTCAAGGTTCAGATAACACGACAGTAATAGAATTGTTGTATAAGTCAACAAAATAAATGAGAAATCAAGTTGTTTACCGAATACGCCATTTGTCAAAGTATTCACGTCTTGTACGCAATGGATCGGTGTTTCTTACAATTCTTATAGGTTTTACTGTTAGATTGGTGTTTAGTCTTAACTTTTTTCACGTCTTCCTATTATCCGGTTGACTAAATTAGAATTTATTAACCACGAATTAGAATTTATTTCCGACTTACCAAAAAAGCTCTATCAAAGCGGTTTACTATGAATTAGGGTACATTTCTAACAAGATTATATATGCAAAACTAAAAATATTTACTCATTACCTTACTTTGTTTAATTTTACATTTTTTTGTGATTACTTTATATGTATATTTTTGTAATGATAAAGAACTTTGACGTTTTAATTAATTTAAGCTAATGTTGTAAAAGAGCTCAGCTATTTTTCGTAACTTATTGCCTACTTTTGTGTTCAACTTATGTAATAAAGTATTTAAGGAGATGACTTGGTTAATAGGTAGTATAAATTACATTTTATGGAAAGATTGTCAATAAAAAAATATTCTAATAAGTTTTGAAATATTATTTATATTACTCCAAATTCTAACCAGCATTCACGCCATCTATGTGCGAGTAGCTAGTTCTAAAACACACATGGAGATGCCTCGAGTGTGCACATGTGTGATATATATTTACAACATCTCCGGCTTTCTATAGAATAACTTGTTTTATACTTTAAAATAAAGGTTAGAAGTTATTAAAAACCTCAACTTAATTTTTTTTTTTTAATTTATTTACCATTATTACCTATTATTATTATGTTACTATACGTTGTCGATGGTACATTCAATTGTATTTAAGTCTTTCAAGGCACAAAAAATTTGCAATTTTAGTTAATAGTTATCAGAAATTTGTTATATTAAAAGGTATTTCTTGCAAATTTATGTGAATATTTCCCGCAATATAATCTTCAACGTCCGTAAAGGTATTTTAATGCTTTATTATAGCAAAGAGGTATCTATAGAATTAGACAGAACTTGACGCGC
>DWGJ01000213.1:0-38261 GCA_018246895.1 Aspitha aspitha aspitha
AGATGGAACTACATTCCGCAGCAACCCCCGGACCCGCACGAAACGGACGCCGACTACTAGAAAGTTATGCTGTTAACCTTGATGAAACCCGCTACTCTATCCCTTGCGTAGTTTTGATTGCGTTGTAACAAGAATCAGGGTATTCGACAATCTTATTTCGCCCGCTTTCATTTATTCCGTTATCTTACTACTTAGTGTGAATGCTTTGAATTGAATATTCAAGGAAATTTTCTATACGATTTTGCTATATACTTAAGTCATTATAGATATATGTATATGTCCCAGACTCATTCGAGAATGTATAGTTTTTGAGCTCAAATCGGATGTTAGTTCTTTTATCTGATATTTTCCATAGATTTACATTATTTTAAATAGAGCTTCAGTCCCTATTAAACAAAATCTACGATTGATTTGAGAAATCATAAAAAGTTATAAAAAAAAACACTTACCGTTCGATACTTTTAGAAAAACCTAGTTACAAATTATTTTTTTATTTATTTTTAGTAAATGAGTATTGTAGACAGAAGCTTAATTTACATACGAAGTTACGTGATGACAGTTTGCAACATTGTATGATTGCATTTATGTATAATTATGGTATCATAACGTAGAACATTTTTGAACGAGCTTTCTTCTTTAAACCGTGTGTACGGATACTGTCTGTGCCTGTTTTAGACAGAAGTAGTGTTATAGTACACTCACTATTATAATATACCTATTTATTGAAATTTTGTCTAGTCACAGTGCAGTGTTATTTGAAATAAATTATTAATGTTTAAAATGTATATTCAGAGGTATAATTTCAGAATAGTTACATTGCATTGATTGTTGTATGATGGTTGAATCATGTTCAGCCTCGGCTTCTAGATATTGGGAGTGTTAGGTAACGTGCCGTACATACTAGTGCAACTCCACGTTGACAAACTATAAGTAATATAGGAATTAAATATTTGTATATATGGGTATACAGAATCTATAGCGAATACCTACATTTTCATAGAGAAACGTGTTGGAATTTATGTTAATTGAAAAATATGCAAAGTATTAATGATTTGATTTTGGCATTTTTTTTCATTGTAACAAGTAATGTACAATGTAAAGCCAGTAAATATAAGGAATCCTCAATATAAAGCTTCCTTACAACATTGTATGTAACGTTATTTAAACAATTGTTTCAATGAAGTTGTTATTTCAATCGAACAATCACTTCAGTAATTAATTATTGAAATATATGAACATATACTCATTATGGCTTACTAAAAATCCGAATTCATAAGAATGACTTAAGCTGCCCCGCGTACTGCACGCGTGTCAACTGTAGTTGTATCGACCTATTGATTCAACATGTCTCAAGAGCTCAAGACCGCCTATATGTACGTTTGAGGTATCTTCTCTCCCTGCACTTAAATTGTTTTATATCCCGCAATCTTTTTTTACGATATGCGCGCCAAAAAATGTATTTAAATATTTTTAAGATTGCGTCAAAATATTTTTAGGCTCCTTTAGTGTGACTGAATAGTTGTGGGTTAACGATCGAAATTTCGTTTTCATAAATAAAAAACAATAAACTGAATCGTACATAGCTATACAAGATGCTGTAAGATTTCCAAGGAGCCAAGTTACGTAATATATGTTAGACAAATTTACGTACTTTTTTTAAATGTGTTACTTGCTGAAATTATTGTCTGCTTAGTTCTGTTTATTGAACGATTACAGAAAATTGTTACTTCACAAACAGTAAAATATGTACATTTCATTGGCAGAAAATAAATTTCTGAGTTCCATTGTTATTCTTACATATTTTTGGACATCTGGTATGGTCGATAATAAATCTATTTTAACTCGGTTTTCTACTGAATAAAAAGCTAATTGTAAATGATATCGAATTGAAATCGCCAAAGGATACCTATGTAATTACAAGAAAAAAATGGTCATTCTACTTATGATAATAAACATTACAAGACATTTATATAAAACATGTTGCATCATTGTGAAACAGTTTTAGATTACCCGTAATGTATTACGTTTCTTAATTGATTTAAAAAATTATTTTGTTAAAAGCCAATGTTATTGTGTAAAAGGAACGTGATCGACCGTTATTAGCTGTAGAATTGAAAATGTAACGTTGTTAATGTTTTAAGATATAAAAGTAACTTTTGTAAAAACTGAATTTTTTACAATGTCTTGAAACATTTCTGATGAGAACTCTGATGAGTGTTGGTGAACTCGTAAGGACCCCGATATTATAACTATTTGTCGTCAAAACATTTATTTTTATAAAATAAATGATGTTTCAAATAATGCTTTCTTATTTATTTATTTATCTAAAAGTCATCCTTTTTTAATTCTTTATATATATTTGAATGCTTTAAAAGGCAAGTGTTATAATGATTCTCTTCTATTCCTAAAATTCTACATAAAATGTAGATACTTAGTTATATGCATATCTTTCGAATAAGTTTTCATTGGGAACAGCACAGCAGAAATATGTAAGTGTATACGTACCGTACATTTTTTTGTCGTATTCTTAGACACGGGACTTCAAAAAATAATTCAAATGGGTTTTTTCCACAATATTTAAGTCTATATTTTTGTAGATTGATATTAGAAATCAGTTTAATGGAAGGCAGTGATGTTTTGCTGGTTTCTGTATAAGGGTTCTTTTAATATCTCTTATTTATTCATATTTTATCTCCTGCCGCTATCGTGATTCTCTAATATTTACATGTTTATGTACAGTAAGTTCTCTAATACGCTCCATCCGTGAGAATTTTAGTCCACTGCGTACTAGAACTTGATTGATACTGTTATCCACTTTTATCGTAAAATCCGATACACTAATCTACTATTGAGATATTACGGTTATAAGGATTAAGGGTTACTAGGGTTAAAACATATAAAGGCAATAAAAGATACGTTCCGTGTAAGATAATCACTATATTGTTTTGTACAGATAACAAATCAAAACAATATTGCCAACTTTAATTTATACCTTAAAAATACTCTCCCTCCCATCAATACTGCCACTATTTAATAATAACATTACATAGCTGGATGTTTTTGAATTGCATAGACAATTGCCGAATTTGATTAATTCTGTTCATACTGGCTCTATCCGGTCGTCCAACACCCTTGTTGTAACTATGTGTGAGGTTGTTTTGACCGTACACTTAAGTAAACGAACTGTCAAAACAATAAACCTGTCATTATAAAGCACCAACCCTATTAGTGCAGCGCCCAAACCACATTGTATCGGCGGCCAGACGGCCGCACAGACGCAGCATTACACTTATTTTTACATCAGTAATGTTAATAATTAGGTAATAAAAAGCAAATACAATCTAGCATTTCCGACAACCTTCAAAGTCATTCCTTGATAGACTCCTTATGTATATTTACTGCTTTAATTACAATACATAATAAAAGCCATTGGTTTAATGTAAACCCGAAATAAGATAACGTATGCGCAACTTTCTTGTACTTATTTTTGTTTAAATTACGCAGACCCAAAATAGTACCTACGAGACGAATACACATGCCAACTTGGTTTCCGTTGACATTACCTGTGGGCAGCTGTCACATAGATGCTGGTTTGAACACGTCTAGAAATAATAGTATTCTTCCTGTCTTTCTAGATTTATTTATTACGACGATGTAAACCGTGCTACTGTTTCCATTTTCCAGTCCGATTTTGAAGCAGAATTTATCTTTAAATGTTCCAAGTCTTTTCCTGCGCATTTGATCAACATGCGACTAATGTATGTACAAAAAAATCAATATTGTTATTTAAAACGATCAAGTCCCGACCTGGCTTCACGAGTTACACTAAACCGTACAAAAATCCAACATAATTACAATTTAAGTTATAATGCAGTAAATTATCAAATACGGACTATCAAACTATCCACACCGTTAACATCCAGTTTTTTCGTTCCACTGTACTACTACAGATGCAGGTATATTACCCATGTATGAACTATTTGAAATCCTAATTTCTGTGTATATACCAAAAATTGAACAAAAGCGGTTACAAGGAGTTAACCAAGGCATGACAACAAATATTATACTGTACACAAGATAGATACTCTTAGTATCTACACACAAAGTCCAACTTTTCCCGAACGTAAATAGTTCATATTAGTCCTAGTACGAACTATTACAGTCAGTAAAGCGGGACTAGGTTATACTTATAGCTTTAAGTACTATCACGTTTAACAGTCAATTTGTATGTACAATCCAAAAAGCACATAAAATAAACAAAAACACGTTTTAATAATAGATTCTTTTCAGTAAAATTGCAAATAAAAATTTCGCATTCTTTTACTCTCACAAACAAAACTCAACCATAACAAAACTATTTAAGTGTCATAAAGAAATATATAATTTAACTAGATAACTAATTAACTATGTACAATAATCGACACAAGTAATAAAATAATAATAATATGATTATCTCGCGCATCGCTACTTCATCAATCCCTTACAAAAAAACATGTCCAATTATAAAATTTAATTAAAACATTACATTCGTTTCATAATGCCACAAATGTTTGACAATTTAAGGCCACAACTTTCAATTTGACTCATGTAGTTTATGAAAGGACGTATAAAACAGTGGGATAAATAATTTATTTATTAGGTTCACACAAAACGTTCGATATCACTCAAAGATGAAAATTTAATTGCTGTGTGCGCAATTCCCACTTGTCTCAAATTTCATTTTTAGCCAGCCTGTCGGATCCAATGCTTCCGAATAAAAATAAAATATAATAGAATTACAATATTTCATGCATTTTAATAAGGGCAACGATTTGTTGAAGAATAGTTGCGAGTCTAGAAAAATAATTACGTTCAATATTTTTAATTTTCTCATTCCTAACTAATACAATAAACTACAATTTCCACTGTCCCACAGCTGGGCCTGAGGAACCTCCCAATGAAATGACATCAAATACAAAAGGGCAATATCTTTCGCAATGACAAACAAACATATTTTCAACTCAATAATTATTCATGATCATAGTTTAAGCACTTATTTATACACACAATTACACAGACATTTCTTCTAAAAATATGAGATTTATGTTCATGTAGTTCAGATCTAAAACTACATTTTTTACATTTCATTTAACATTATACAAACAGTGAGTAACAAGGCAATTGTAGTATCCATATAGAGCTTTGGTTGAAAATGTTAAATTTTCTTTATTTTATTAATCTTCCAAAGTGGAAGACTTTGTATCCAACGTTGTCAAGTCTGTAGGGAAACGACCGCCGCGTGCAATATGCTCGTGAAAAAAACATGTTGCGAAAACTATAAACAATAAAACAAGGTCACGTGTCCTGACGCCAGATTTTTTACCCATCACAGACAGAGCACAACGCCGCTAAAGATGTTTTTACTTCATACTACTTGAATGTAATATTACGTAGCTGATTAGTGTGTGGATATCATTACATGCGTCGTATTTTTTCAACGGCCAAATAAAATTAAAGTCACGATAGATTATTTTTTAGGTCCTTTTCACTTGTACCATACAAATGCCATTGTATTTAACTACATATATAAACAAGAACGCTTCAGCGAGGGTTTCAGATCAATACAGTTTCTAATCTTTATATGTTATTTGCTTAATAACCTGCCAATGCACTGAGAGTAAATTGATTTGAGTTTTTTTTTCTAAATTTTGCTAAACAAAGGGCGGATATCGACCGATATATCTTTAAAAACATGATTTATCAAGATTACACAGTAAAATAGTTAAATCTGAGATCTTATTCTAATGTATATACAATGTAAAAATATCAGATTGCACATGAAAAGAGAATAACAAAAAAAACTAAATGACCTTCGGAGAATATGAAGTTTTGCTTTAGCATTGACACGAGCTCTAGCGCCCTGCAGTAACAGTAGAAACTCTACAAGCCACATAATATTGAAGTACGATATGGCGTTACCAATTCCTGTGGTTGGCCCTACTTATGATGGTAACCTAAAAAATTCCTTTGATATTTGTATAACATTCATATTGTGCCTAATAAAATTTACAACTATTCAAAATATTAAAACATACAAAATAAGTCGAAACGTTTGAGATGCCATCGCCACCTCCAAATATTGGTCGTAGTACAAACATAAAACGCATACATATATCCGTATGTACGCGGTTACTTGAGCGCAAGTACAAATATGTACTAATAAAGTTAAAAATACAGAACTGCTCGTGTTTCAATTAAATCAAAAAATTATAAAAATAATTACTACTTCATGTTTATTATTTTTATAACTGAATATACGTAGACTGCTTTTTTGTGTTACGAAAACTAAGGTGTATGTCACAACCGAGGTCATGAGTACAGTCTTTACACTGATACAACCGTTAAAATCGCGTGACTAGAGCCTAAGTGAAGGGGATGGACGCTATAAAAGCAGTGCTCAAATTCTTGTCGGGGTTATTCAGTTATTTCGTTTCTGTTGCTCGAACGGCGAAAGGCCTGAGGCTGTTCTGTGATTAATTGTAGAGCTGCTTACCAAGTGAAATTAATTGGTATAGCAGCGTACTTACTTAATTTGTTTTTCTCATGGATCCTTTCTGGCGCCCACGATGAGTGACCAAGAATATAACGATCCGACATCATCGTCCGACGTTATCCTCGGCCACTACTCACCGTTATATTAGATACTAACCTGTCGCGGCGAACTTTATAACGCCTAACAATCAATGAACAGTTTGTACCGCTTTTATATTATATAATCCTTATCAACATATAGCCTATATGTTGATAAGGACTAATAGCTATATAGCAAAAAAAATCAGCAAAACCCATCTGGTAGTTTTTGCGTGAAAATCGGACAACAGACAGACATACAAGGATTTAAAAATGAATTTTTTGACTTGCGCTACTTGTACGACAACCCCTAGGGGTATTTCTTTAGTTTTTATTCGATGTACAGAATTGAACTCTTCTACAGTTTAATTATATGTATAGGTAGATATATAGAATTAGAATTGTTGTTACTTAAAAGAAGTAAAGGATTTACAACAGACCTTGTCATCTAAAAGAGCCAAAATTATCAACAGATTCTACATCATTCTCATTACATACATAAACAATTATGCAATCCGGTAAACAATTACTTATTATATGTTACATTTTAAAATATCCACTGTACTAACTGTACATTGATGCCTTAAAACATGACAGATACCATGCCACTCGGCCTCGATTCGTAATAATCCAAGCCACAAAAACATTTGTCAATATAATAATGAAAAGATCGACATATAAGTACATGAAAAGATCCTAATTCTGATATCTGTTACGGGTCTGGGTTTTTATTTTTTTCTATATATTGAGTGTACGCATGTGTGTGTAAATGTGCATCAACAGCACTCGCGACACCGAAGTGTGGAGCTTTGATGTTTGTACATGTATATGAATGCATATTTAAAAAATCTTTCATCCAGCAGTAGCCACAAAACCTGCTTATGTATACTGAGTTACTCTGTACTTGTTCTAAAAATTAAATCAAACAATCTTAGCAAACAAGATGGTTGTTGTACCCGGGCACGGAGAGGGGGTTTTACTACAGAACAACACAAGAGCGAAACACTCGTAATCCATTCAACGCACTAACAACACACGCCAATTCACTTGTACTCGTCTTCGCCATCGAAGTCCTCTTCATCAATATCTTGACTCGCATGCTGTTGCTGTATGAGAGCCAACGGTCCCTTTTTGTAGGCCGTCATCTCCTATAAACGAAGATTGGTGCATTTCAAATATATATATATTAAATAATAATAGACACTTTTAGAACGACTTTGCGAAAAATCTTTTCATAACTAATAAGTCTGTATTCAGTTGATAATGATTCCATTAACTTTAACAAACAAATATTTTTGTACTTCAGTAGAATATTTTTTTATTTAACAGTTATTTAAAGTCTTCCGATATCGACTTGGCTACATGACACTAAAATAACTCCCCAAATGTCATGGTATACCTATGGATTAAAGAAATACTCACCCTATCATACCTCGCCTTGTCCTGTTCAGAGAGTACTTCATACTTAGTTTTGATTTCTGGATCAGCGGCGGCCCAACGCCGGCCCAACTCCTTGGCAATGTCTCCCATGGAATATTCAGGATGACTTGCCTTCACCTTGGAGCGCTCGTCGTTGCAGAACCAGAAAAAGGCTGACCTATTGGCCGATTGTTTGTTTTATTGAAATTTGTTTTCTTTTAGGATATATTTAAAAAATCCTAAAGCCTCTGCGTGTTCAAAAGGCCAGAGAAACACTATACCGCCTTTTATAATATATCTTGCTAAAATTGTAGATCCGGTCTTAAAATGTGATTGCACATACCATACTCGTATATGTATGTGCATTTATTTCATCATAATAATGTAGTTTCTATTAACACAGTACAAAAAATTTAACACTCGCACGAACAATAAAATGTAGTACATGCTATTTTATAAAAGCAGCCAACGGTAAGGAGAACATAAAAAAATAAAATAACATAGAAGAAAAACGAAAAAAACCTCGTTACATAATTAGTAAATGAATCATAAAAAATTCTCGACCATCACTCACAGCGATCTTTTGGGTGCGTTGGGGTCCTTAGTCTGTTGGCGTTTGCGGCGCACCTTTGTAGCCACGTCCTTAGGAGGCACATAGTTCTGCATCTCCCGATCGTAGCGCCGTTTGTCTTGTTCCGCCATATCTTGGAACCTTTGTTTTTCCTTTTCTGACATCGTCTGCGGATTAAAAAATGTTTTCCAATCTAATCAATTGATCAAAAAATTGCATACGCCGGTGGCACGAGTAGATCTATCTAGAAGAATACATCAGTATCAAACATCTAGACACTTAGAAACGAATCCTTCTTTTCATCGATAACTTTACTTTAGGTACTTGAGAAAAATTGTTTCTCACTAACTGGGTTCATGTGCATACTTACGTTCCACCTTTCGGAGCACTTCTTTGAGAACGCGCCAAAAACGACATTTTCATCTGGATGTTTCTTCTTGTGTTCCTCGCGGCAGGTCTGCACGAAGAATGCGTACGCGGTCATCCGTCCGCGCGGCTTGTTGTACGCTCGAGCTCGCGGCATCCTTACCTTGTTGGCTGCTTGCGCTTGCAAAGCTTGTTGTTGCGCTTGCTGTGTGAGCTCCTACAAAGTATTCGTTTTTATTCAAAAGTATCTAAAGTTTAACTTTAAACGGTTAATATAGGCTAGTCGGAATTGTAAGCAGATGTTATATATTCCACGTATAGTACTATGAGCTAGAAACTTTTTTTAATCTATAAAATTGGAATTTCAAATCACTGTATTGCATCAGGAATACCTGTAAAGCAACTGATTGTCTTTGGAGGGCTGCCTGAATTTGTTGTTGTTGGACAGCCTGGATGTGATCATGCAGACTTTGTGTTTGTTGCTGCAGCGTTTGAGCCACCTGCTGCTGTAGTGCTGCTTGAGCCTGTACTATAGCCTGCGCTTGTGCTTGGCTCACTTGCAAGTGTTGAAGACTCTGTTGCAAAGTTGACTGCTCTTGTTGGTGCTGCTGTTGTTGTTGCTGCTGTTGTTGCTGCTGCTGGTGATGTTGCTGTTGTTGCTGTTGTAACATCTGTTGCAGAGTTTGTTGTTGCCCTTGCTGTTGTTGCTGTTGCTGCTGCTGCTGAAGCGATTGTTGCAACGACTGTGTCTGTTGTTGTAATGCCTGCTGCAAGCTCTGTTGCTGTTGGTGCAACTGCTGCTGTAGTTGGTTCTGTTGTTGAATCTGATTCTGCTCTTGCTGCTGCTGTTGTAACGTTTGATGGTTCTGTTGGCCACCGTTGGACTGGTTGCCTTGATCGGGGTCTGGACTTGACTGATTCTGAGGCTGAAACAAAATATAAATATAGCCTAATTCCTTTTAATCTGCGTATAGCTTTACTTAATGAGGCGACCTGTATTTAGATCGGTGATGTGTGATGCAGGATTTTAACGTGGTCACCGAGACAATTTACGCAGCATTTTTAACACATGTTCGATTTTCTATGTAAGAATTGTCTTTCTTACAATTTTATATGTTTCTTATAATTTTTTATATTCCTAGTTATTTCTTAAGTCCTTTTCGCGAAACCATCACCTAATTCTTGTGTTATAGAGTCATGTTTAATCTGTGTTAGGAAAACATTATAATCGTATTGTAGATCGCCTAAAGTTATACCTCGCATCCTTATACCCTTTTTTTCGTAGCGGGAGCAAAGGACACAAAAACTAAGTAAAACTTTACTTAATAAGCTTGTGTTAAAAACTAAGTTTCTTGTCACTTGTCTGTAATTATTAGACTCATAAATACATATCAATTAGTTTCAATATTTTATTCGTCAATGGCTTTTTAGTTTTTAGCTAGTTAATGGTCTGGACCTTTCACATAATTTTCAAACCATAAAGATTTAGAAGACCAAACACAATAGGTAGTTTCAGCATATTAGGTGTAAGGCTAATATCGTTCGAAAACCACGCGCATCGTGTTACGCAGGTACGATAGGATCAAGTTAATTTAGTAAGAAAAACAGTCCTGTTAACTGCAACAAATGAGTGATAATACAGCAAATCATTGTAATAGTAACGCTCATAAAGCAAATAGAAGCAAGCAAAGGAAGTCTCTTATATCATTAGAACATATTTTCTATCTAGTGCTTATTAAAGATCTAATAAAGCTGTTACAAGAAAATACTATTTGTATAATGCCTTTAATAAATTTTATTATAAAGTACTAAAACAAACTTAGTATTATTAGTAGTATTTACTATGCCGAATATAATTTATTGTTGGCATCAAATTGCGTTCTTTTCCGTGGAAATTAAAGAGGAACTTTCGCGCTTTACCAACAGTACACTTGTTTGCGACCTTTATGACCTCGGTAACATATTATCACCGTAGTGTTGTTAAAATCCGTATATTCGTCAGAATTTAATCTATTACTCTATTAGTAATGAAGAACAAAGGTGGAACGTTTTCAACTATTTTTATGTGTTCTCGAAATACTTACCGGTAGGTACCTTTTATAGTAAATAGCAGTTACCGTTTTAAAAAAATGGTGATTTTGTCATCGTTTTTATATTACACCCAATCTGATAAATTAATGTAATGTGAATATGTTATATTATACATACATATTAGTCAATTTCATACTTTTCAAACCTATGCAAACCACGTTTTTCGCCTAGTTACGTACGAAACGAGCCATTTAAATAATTTCGTTAATTGTACTATGACATAAATCATAGAATTTTTAAACCCAGCGGGTAACGCGTTTTTAATTCCGAGAATTGAATCATAGGTATAGAGGGTATTACGATTTAATGAAATACATCCTATAGCCCATTTCATTACTTATAATATAATAAAATGGAGGTTTAATAAAACATTAGCTAACAATGTTGAAATTGTTCTAATTTAAATACATATGACTAAGTACCATATAAACCTGTTACCGAAATATGGAAATGGGCGAAGTCTGAAACACCTCCAACCAATCTCAAACAAAAGATAAATTTGTACAGGTAGCACTAACAGGTGTGTGCAGCACATTCATTGTTACTAGAATTGAAAGATTTTAAATCCAGAAATACATTTTTTGTAAAACATGCAAATGTGTATATTGAAAAACCGTATGGTTTTTACATCTTTATATTAAATTATTATGTCAAAATAAACATAAGAGAGGAAAACATAAAACAAGTTAAAATACCACACAAAATATATCTTTTATAATGTAGGTATATCCTTCGTAAGGTAAAACGCCACATCGACGACATCCTTTGATTTGTTCGAAAATGTAATTATTTTTTGTGTATACACAGCACTCTTAGAGGAGCTGTTGAAAATGAAGAAAAACAAATTAAAAAAGAACATTACGAACTACAAAAAAGCTTCATCGTCTATAGTTTATTTATATAAGGTTATATTCAACACAATGGATCGCAACCTTATCTATTTTATGTTCAAATCAAATTAATTTTCTTAGCCGTATCGTGTCGTGTTATAGTTAATTTCAAGTTACTTTAGATCTTCTTAATCAAGTAATAATTTATACGTAATACTATTTCATACAAAAAATAATATAACTAATTTCGTACCGTTGGCGATGATGTCTGTTGAGATTCTACCGATCCCGATGCATACCACCATTGTTGTTGAGGGCTTTCTTCTCTGGTATTTGAATTTGTCATTAATCGATAGTCAAAGCTATTAGTAGACACATCTCCATTGTTTGCAAAGCCCCCTGTCATTTTATAAGTATACAGTTGGTGTGTAGAAGCCGCAGTACTTCGAGCTATTTCTTCATTTATCTGTTGTTGGTGCTGTAAGTCGCCGGAGCCACCCGGCCACCACGAGGCATCGTCGCGCGCACCCCAAGCGCCCCCCGTCGCTCCTCTTTCCCCCATGTCACAATCACCGCCTTCGGCCAACCAGTTTCTTATGCCACTTTGACTATTCTATATGATGCCTCTTGGTGTACAAAATTGGTAGATCATATCCCTTGTTCTATGAAAACTAAATACGATTGCTTCATCAAACAGAGAGCTTTTTATAATACCGGTTATGTTATCACTTAAAACATAGACACTTCAATAGGAGTTGGACTTTCATCACAAAGACTAGATATTGTTAATTATACTACATCATTTCATCACTAATAACAGTAGATAAAAAGTGAATATACACAAAATCTCACGTGTTATTTAAATACAAAAGAAGCCGGCTTTAACTTCCACGACACGAGCGTACGTTTTGTCTTCGTTCCTACTTTAAGTCAATACAGTTGGCAACGCCGCATTGCGAGACGCTAAACAAGCGCACACAAGCGCCCTCATCGCGCAGCGGCGATCGTAGAAACATTGGAAATACACACGAAAAGAGACCGAAAATGCACGAAGTGGCAACGGGCCCGTCCGGCAACCGGTCAATAAGACGATTAGCGCAGCCTCGCCTATTCTCGCTTCCATGCCAAAATTCTTTTGTATACCATGTATTAAGTCAATTATAAACACTTATCTTTATGCAAAATGTTCAATATACTTATTACATATTATTTTTAAACAGTAATGATCTACTTATGCTGGTTAATTTTTTATCATTTTAGATGTATCTTACCAAAGTTGACAGTAAAAGTATTTTATTTAAGCACTTAATACATGTGTAGTTTCCATAATTTCAACACTTAATATTTATAGAACTGCAAACAACTATTAAATTTAAGAGCCATAATTTATTAATACTTTTAAAGTATTCAATATCGAATCTCTTACATATGAAGAGCATTGAGCTTTATCATTATTAACAATTTTCTTAATAAAATTTATATGCAACGCAATATATACAATGCAAGCCGAAACCACAATTAGTAGTGTATACCTAAATAAATTTACTATTTTTACTACTAAATGTATTACTACAAAACAATTAATACTATTTAAAACAAACAGTCGTTGTTACTTTTTAATTTAATACGTATTTTTTATCAATTTAACGCGAACCAACACGCTTATAAAGAACCAAATGTAACATAAAACATGATTATGATGATGAAGCTATGGAAGGTGGAACGCAAATACACAATTGTTAACGAGTATCGGTCGAAGCAAGTCATTAATAGAACAGCCACACGTGACGCCATATACGAGTATATGGCGTTAAGTAAACAAAACAAACTATCGTAAATTAAATTATTAATTTTTTTTCGTATGCTACTCGTATATTTTAATAAAATTAATTAACACACTCAATATGGCAACAAGAGTGGTCCATTCGTAAGTAAAAATTTTGATTCAAACTTACCGTATACATCTTGTTATAAAATGTAGGATGTTTATAAATTTACGAGGAACACCATCAATGGAAATCTACTTCGAAAGCCTACAACAATGCAAAAATATGGGACTGTATTTAAAATAGCAGTAAAGTATTTTTTACATCAAGATCTTAAACAAATATAAAAGCAAGATATACTAAAATATAAAATAGATATAAATTTGATAACTCGTATACCAAGTGACGTAATGGTAATAAGACATTAAACCTGACCATGAAATTAATGTTTACAAGCAGCAGTTTTTATAAATCTGTAATTTTAATAGAAACATTTATATAAAAAAAAAACAATAAATTCGTCTTATTGTTAATTCAAGTAATATTTTACGCAAATCGTAACCAATAATGAGTAGGCTAAACATTTCATACCTTATTAAATGATGTACTTATGTAGGTACCTCTAATTCAGATTTAAATAGCATACAATTTCATAGGTAATCATTTGTGCCCACACCCTATTGTGTTAAGTCCAAAAACATTCCTGAAATTATATTTTCCTACATAAGTCATAAAAAAAAACAAATATACGTATAACCAAACTAGGATTTATAACCTAAAATAAAGAGTTATTGTAGCGCACTATTAGCAAATATTTTACTTCAATATCAAAACAGTATTTTTGCTTATTATTTTGGTAAGACAAATTTATTAGGTACGTACCTAACTTATCATCTACTACTGACAAGATTGTCAATAAAGTAACTATCCATAATGTCACTACTTTGGCGCTCGGCAGCCATTTGCTTACAAAATTAGAATGTAATACTATATATCTCACTCGAAACGTAACACTATTCATTCAATTCCAATTCAGCTTTAAAATTTTATATGAAAATGATTTCATAATCTACAATATCAGAAAACTCACCAAGTATATTATTTGTCACACCAAGCGAGCACACGATTTCAGCGCTTATTACGTAGGGAACTTCGCGTTCGTTCGTCGTAATGAACACATGAAATGACGATAACACTGATAACGCGATCTGATTGGAGGAAATCGAATGACCCGCCATATTGCAACCAATCACTCAACTTTCGTTAGCTTTATTTTTTGTTTATACTTACCTGTATTTATACTAGCCAGCCAGCACTGCATCGCATCTTTTTATGCACACACACTACACTTGCATTGTCAACCAAACAGTTGTCAAGAAATTTGAGAGAGAGAGAGTACGGAGAGTTCGGACTGAAGTGGAGTGGGTAGTGGATATACAAATCTGTATAACTGCGCAAAGCTTGCTTGCTGGCTGCATTACTATTAGTATTACTGTTACGTTTCGGAGCAAGAACGTATCATACACGAATGGCGATCGATTTTATAAAGTTCTTTCAATTTCATCTGATAGAAATAGACTTATTTATTTGGAAGTGAAGAGTTATTGCAAATTATAACCTCAACACTAGGACTGTGGATATTTACGTCGAACTATATTCTATCACAAACGGTGAAGTTTGTCGTACGAGTGCAATCTCTCTGTTATATATGATTCAACGCGAGTATCAAATGAACAACGGGTTTAGTACAGGAGAAGAAGATTCTAGAGGTAATTCGGACCAAATATGTTGCCTTGTGGATGATAGCGACCGCTGTAGGCGACCTGCTGGCAACGCTTCGTATAGCAAGCGCATTCAGAAAACCGTCACACAGCGGAGACTCAAGCTCAACATTGATCCTCAGGTTAGTCTATTAATCAATTTTCATTACATTTTGTATAAGAAATATTCTTCAAAATCTTTGTTAATAAAATAAATTGTTGTATTAACTAGCCTTCGTCATTCACAGGCTCGGCACACTTATATTTGCGACTATCATAAGACCATGATTCAGTGCGCTAGGACCAAGCAGAGGAGAACTAAGGATTCCGAGGACGACAGTAATGAGGCGGACATGGATTCACCTGAAGTTGACTGGTTTCAATTGCAAGTAAACACGCTCAGGAGGTACAAGAGATATTACAAAGTGCCCACCAGGCCGGGCTTGAATAAAGCTCAATTAGCTGATGTAAGATCCCTTCATTTTTAATGCCAAGAACAATAATTCATATAATTGGGACTTATTTGCACAAACTGAAATTTTATTGGAAATGTCGATGCAGTACCTATTATAACCATTACTTTAAATGATAAAGATTTCAATACCTACAAAACAATGGTTTGAAATATTTAATGATTTTGCTAATTGCTTGCATAAATTATAGTGTTCAGTTGCACATATACTGTATTTTATAAGTACCTCTTGCATTATCTAAAACAATGTACACTTTAGTCTTATTTACCAGTAATATAAATAATTTTCAGGCTATCCAGAAGCATTTCAAGACATTACCAGTTAATGAAAAGGAGATTGTGACTTTCTTCATCTATATGGTGAAAACAAATGGTAACAAGTTGGATCAGAAGAACGGAATTAATTCAGACTCAGTGTAGAGTTATGTGATTAGACTTATTTATGAAATGTAGTTTTAATAATAGCTTTAGGACTTTACAACTCATTAATGTTTCTTCTAAAATTTTCTGTCTGCAATTTAGATTATATTAATCAAATGTCAGTGAAAATGTACTCTTAGATTAATATGTTTCATATAAATTTCATTATACACACTATTTGCTTTTTAAAGCAATAGTCAATTGTATAGTATGGATATCTGCCATAACCACTTTATAGCTTATGAATTGGAAATATTGAACTGAAATTACTGTTCACTTTTTAAACATCTTAAACAAGATTTATTTTTTTATTACACATATAATTGGTCATTTACATGATGTAAAAATGATAGCTGCTCACATGCTCTCTTCATTACAATGCATAAAAATGATGTATAATTTTATATTATACATTCATTATAATCAAATGCAATGGCAGTGATAACTATTGTATTTTCACATCCGGTTTTAATCACATGCTATTATGGTTGTTAAATATGTGACAAAAACCATTTCTACTGTTTAAAATAAGGAAATATTGAGGAGGTTTAATAACAGAATGTTGTTGAATGTAATTTTTTATTACATTGCATATTACAAGCAATAAATGTGTAGTAATTTAATCTTCTCCACTTTCTGAATCTGATGATATTTCAATCCATTTGGATGATGCCTTCTTTGCAATAATCTCTGCTGTTTGTGGGGTTGTGGCCACAACTGAAATAAACACATGTAAGCACAATATATTAATGAAGACAATTTGTGCATTTGATAGGGATTTAAAATTTAATTTTTTTACATGCTACATAACTGTTTTTTTTTCCATACATACATAGCAGTTTTTGACCAGCTTAAGCAGTTTAATTATTTCGTTTTTAGACTGAGTGACAATAAATTAACTATTCTCAATTATCTGAAACCATTATATATTAGCAAAGTTTTTTACTTTTCCTACCATCATATTTGCTAGGTTCACTTTCTTCATTATCATTTTCATCCATCTCGATGTCATCCTTTTGCTCGGCTTCATTTACATTATATTTCTTAAGACGAATACTGAGATCCTTCCTGCTCATTGACAATATATGATCATTTGTTATCAGATCACCAAAATTAATTTTTGTTCGCTTTTGCCTAAAAATTATACATATTATACAAACACATCAATCACAATCAAGAGAGTGATGAATGTAGATGAAGCAGGGCAGGTTTGTAAGGACTGTTATTTGGCACTCGCTGCTTCCTGCCTACCCTGTTAGGGACCTGGCGTGACAATATGTATGTATGTATAACGAACTATAATAACAGGTTAAAATTGATAAACCACAATATGTAGTTCAAGTTGTTAATAACAATGATAAGAATTGTTGTGGTAATGTTGGAATATTTGGTAATGTGTATATGAGTTGTATAAATATACCTAAATAAATGTTGCAGTGTTATCACAATACTTCAGCAGAAGTCCAATGATTATAATAAATTTTTGGGCTCTTTGTTAACTCATTATTGAGTACATAATATTGTGAACAATCAGCAATAGCCTATACTTACTGGACACTGATGCCTGACTAAGATATAATGTGTTCAAGCAAATAAATCAGTACTGTTACTCATTCATTGATTGCCACAGTATTATAAATAAAAGCAGTTTTCTATGTTTACTTAACCTTTTTAACAAAAAAAAAATCATTTCAGATTGAAGTGGTTTAACGGATGTTAGTGATTATTGGAAATTAATTCCCTTCTACTAACAATCGGCTCTAATTTCAGTCCCTTCTTTAATCAATGACACTAAGTGGTCCTGTATTAGAGAAACATATAACGGCATTCAATTATGTAAATAATACACATTAAAGTCGAGAATGACAACTAATACATATGCAGGAATGGGAAAAAATGTGGTGAATCCTCAGTTCAAAATTGAAGAAAAATGACATTTAGGTTTTTTAGTGATATATGTGTATATATACCTTAATGTATTATCTCTAATAATAGCAAATTTTACTATGTCAACAAGTTGTTTAGATCTGTCAGCAGCATGTTGTATAGCCTTGTTAACAATGTTGGAATTATCAATAGCAGCTCCACTGAGGTCGAGTAAGCACATTTCCTTGTATTGGTTCATGCCCACCACTAGCAAACATCCACATGTTTTAATTCCTTCATCAGTGTTACTCATACAAACTGACTCCTCAATAAATGATGGATCTGATAATATGATGCTGAAATTCAGAAGTAAAACCAAGGGATACAATAATAAATTCCATAAAATATAAAAATCTCGATGATACATGATAAGCATATGATACAACTATTGTGGCACACACAATTTTTATCCAACAACAGCCTGTCCTCTTGAGAAGCTTGTCTTGAGGTTGCATATCAAAGATTTGAAAAGCTGGTTATAGTCCATATCATTCACTTGAGATGATACAGTGCCATAGATTTTTTATTACCATTATATATCTATTTTGTTATTTTATTTTTATTATATGATTAAATTTCAATACTTACTCATTGCTAAATATAACATATGTGAGACAAACTGGGTAGTGGTATAAGACTGTTGGTATGGGATCTTTTTCAATTAAACTATGTATGGTGACACTTTCACCACTACGAGTAACATCAGGCCTTTTAAAATGTGCTATTGATGCTAATGTTGCAATACTAGAGCACTCTATTAGATTGCCTGCATGGTTCAAGACTTTTATGTCAACCCTTAGAGACCAGACCTGAAAAACAAATTTCATACATACATACATACATATCGTCAATTTATATTGTATTATATATTTTTTTATCAATTTCATATAGGAATTATATAAAATTAGCTTTTGCCTATGACTTCGTTTGCATGGAGTCCCATGTAGTAGGGACTGGACAGCATTTCAATTTTTTAGGATACTTTCAATGCAAATATTACAGGTAATAAACTGTAAAGAGGTAAATGACCAACTTCTCTCTGATAATACAGAATTTAAAAAATTTACTACTTAAATAGAACAACTTTACCAATGTTAATGGTGATTTTCATCTCCAATATATCCCTATGTATGTGGGAATTTCAAATATGCTAAGACTTTTTTTATTTTTTTCTTATCATACACAGTTTCATGGTTTTATCTTCGACAATGTTGAACTTCCATACAAACTTTCATCCCCCATTCTAACCCTTCCAACACCTTTTTTTGCATTAAAATTTAGCCTATGTCCTTTCCCAAGGTCAAGTGTATCTGTACTAAATTTCATTAGTCAGTTTAGTTTAGTTTGGTTTAGTCTAAATACATAACAGACGGTTACTTTCGCATTTATGTTAGTAGGGATTTGTGCAAAAATAGTAGTACTAACATGAAAAATACTTTCTATATAATAGTAATTAAATAAAATTAATGTGTTCAACATTTTTTAGGTTCATAGGGTTATCTAATGTCACCTATACAAAAAAGTTTCATTTTTATGCCTGTATTTCATGGGCAATCTTCACAGGCGCTAAAATTTGACAAGACCCACTGGAAAATGGGGAATTTCTAGGGCAACATATTATACATTTCTATGCTATAAATGTAGGGTGTGTGTGGAAATTGCAAAACCCCTTAAAAATTTGCTGTATTTGAAATTTGTATTTTGTCATAATATAAGTTATACTTTATACCCAAGTAATAATTGCATTTCCCAAGGGAAACAATGGGTGCAGCAAATATTAGATATAAAAAATAATAGACATATATGTACCTTTTCTTCAACCATTATACAAAGTGATTCAAGATCAATGCATTTGGAATCTTTGTAGCATTTTTCTAATAATCTGTTTAAATACATGGCCAGCTCACTCTGCCGATTGCTTTCAAACTGTGGGGCTGCCATAGGACTGATTTCAAGATTAATATGAAGCAGACCCTCATTGGGCCGTATTTGCTTTGGTTGTACCACTTCACAAGTAACCTGAGCTAACACTCTAAAACAATGTAATAATAAATTGAAGTATGAGTAACCCTGACACAGTTGCAGATTGGAAATTTTCTATACAGTTAAACATTAGACTCTATAAACTGACAAGTTTTTGATAAATTACCATAAATGATTGTAAGCTTTAGAAGTTGTCTAGCAATTAATTCCATTGTAGTTGCTTGGTAACTATCGTTAAACCTCTTTGTAGGCTTGCTAGATGAATTAAAAGTACTTTATTTTGAGGTAGCTAGTTAGATGTCAATCAGACAATCTACTCTGCAACTTTATATGCCAGCCTTCCTAGAGTTGGGGGACCCATGTTCGACAGTAGGACGTAAAAACATTTCACTAATAAATAGGTAAATAACAGAAAATATAAATGCGCTATTTAAAAATTACAATATACCAGGCCTGTGCAAGGATATCATATTAAAATACTAAACTTACTTAGTTTCACCTAAGGACACCAAACAACTTCCAAAATCTGATCCAAACGATATTTCTAATTTACGACTTTCATTGTAAATTCTTCCATCTAAACGCTGAAATCAACATTTATTTTATGAATACTTATTCTGTTAAGTTTCTTACTTACGACAAATCCGTTACGTACAAGTCCTTGTGATAAAATATTTTGTATGAAACTCTTCTCGGAATTAGATATAATAACATCCTTCATTTTTAAATTACATACAATTGTTACTATTGATTAGGTATGTATTTACGTATTTTTACTTTTAGGTTATAACTTACGAACGAAGACTAATTGAGAATACAACACAGTTTGACAATGACACTATGCTAACGTTACTTTTTATAAAATGTATACCCCAGATAACTATCTGTCAGCCAAAGATATTTTTAATTTAAAAAACTAATTATTCTAATTGTAATTAACATTCCCATAATTTTCATGTTTTTCAAGTGATTGAAAAAATGAATTTGACATTATTACAACTTCATCTAGATTTCATAATTATACCGTACTAGATGTGTCCGCGGCTTAGTTCGCGTGGAAATCAGTGTGTCACAAAGTTTTTCCCGCCTAAATACTGATCCCCGAGAGGATTCTACGATACAAAGTCCTACTAATTAAATTAAATCCCGATCCCTCGGGAACTCCGGGATCAAAAGTAACCTATGTGTTATTCTGGGTCTTCATCTACCTACATACCAAAGTTCATCGTAATCGGTTCAGTAGTAATTGCGGGAAAGAGTAACAAACATCCATACATACACACAAACTTTCGCATTTGTAATATTAATAATAATAATATAGGATAGGATTTAATTATCAATTCGCACAGTTACTGTACTTTTCTTTTTAGCAAAAAACTCAACCCCTAAACACATTTACACTTGATTACCTACTGATTTATTTTACTTTCTAATAGTACAGCTCATGTGAGAATATAAAAAAATTATATTAATGTATTGCATTGCGTTTCGCTAGTCTTTTATAAAAGATTTCGCCTGGTATAAATATCTCGTTTTGTCGCTCCACCATATGTAACGACAAAACTATATAATATTCGGTGTTGTAATTGTAATATTATATACGGAAAGAAATGCATATTTGCATGCACAACAATACCCAACGATACTTGGGTATATGAAACTGTCAACATTTATCTGTAACGCACTGTACATAATTTAATGTACATATATGAAGCAAGCACTAAATTTAACAATGTGAAATACCTAGGTCTAATAAACTTTCTCGTTAAAAATCGTGTTTTTTGTCGTTAATAGTCTTTTTTTTTTAAGGATAAAAGTTTTTTTTACATGTTTTTAACATTAATTACAATAATTTTAAAGTGTTGTTTTTATTTGTGACCACTGTTTTAATACGTTACTTTCGAATGTGAGATTGCTCACATGATCAATAATGTAAATTTTTTATTGGTTACCCGGGACTTTGTGAACAGGTTTTTCATGCAACAAACTAATGAGGCCGATATTTGTAGCCGCGCTATGAAATATTACCAGCAATATGCTTACATAATGCTCTTTACTTCGGCGACATCAATTTACATAACATACCACCATCACCCCCAATAATGGTAAAGGTTGTCTAAAACATAATGTGGATATACTTTATTTCACGAATAGAACGTACATGTAAAATTAGTTTGAACTTTGAACTATATTTTTTTTAAAGATTTACTTTAAATTTTACTACAATAGTTAGGTAGTAAGTACTTACCTATATAATAATGCATTTAGACAACAACAAAATATAAATCAAAAAGATAGACATAAACATGCGCAAACTCACATTTTTCAGTGAAATATTGCAGTAATCTAAAAATTAATGCAATTTTTATGTAAAAGTTTGGACGATTTATCAAGCTATTTGGGAATTTTTACGTCAGCAAATTACCGAAGTGAAAGTATAGGTGCTAACATTTTTTTTAATTGTTTGAAAAATATGAAAAGCATGATGACATTAGCAAAAACAAAATAGACTGACAAAGGGAAAAGACACCAAAAATATCTTAAATGCCTCATTTAAGTTTTAATATTAGGCAATATTGAAAATTGCTAGTTTTGCAGGTTTACTGTACGATTATCATTAAAAATAAAATTATATCTTGACAATAAAAAGTTCCTTATCCATACTAACATTTCGTGCAATAAATATGACACGATCGGGTAGTAGGTGGAAAGGCGCATCCTCGCGCGTCGATCGTCATTTGTACACTCACCGCATTCCATGATTACCACCGTCGACACCCCTCGCTATGGCTGGCCTAGATCTTATCTTCTCCGCCGTATGCAACTCTAGCTTTTGTGAAAGCATATATGATAATCCACTTATCAGTGAGTTGTTAATGTAACGCATTGAAAATTGAAGTTCGCATATTAACAGAGTATATTGCATCCAATAATAAATTTATATTATATCCATTACAGATGAGCAATTGACAACAAAGCAAAATTTAACTAGAGGGTTAATAGACGCTCTTAATGGAAGACATTTAAAAGTTGCCACCTATAACGTAAGTTGTTCAGAAGTTTATTCAGAATAGTAGAAAAGACTTTTCCCACATTCATCTTTATGTTTTTTCTTTCAGAATTATCCATTAAGTTGGACAGAAAAAGACGATAATGGAACGCTTTTTGGGTTCGGAGTTGCATTCATTATTATGGAAATTTTGCAGAAAAAATTTAACTTTACTTTTGACGTAGTGGCCCCTGGGAAAAACTTCGAATTAGGCGGCAGAAGACCTGAAGATTCAGTCATTGGTCTAGTAAACAGTAGCGTAAGTTTTTTTTAATATGAAACATGTTATTGAGATTTAACCATCTTCAAAAAAGATCTAAATTGATCTGCAAATGTATATACTTAATCCATAAGTAACTTTAAATAATTAAAAGTCAATATTCTATGCCTACAGGTGATATATGCATATACTCGTAGATGTATAATGTTATATAGGTGCCATAGTGAACTATTCTAAACTATAAGTTTTAATGAATGTTATTTAAGTTATACGAGTATCACACTAATAAAAGCATAGTAAGCCCTTTTAACTGCGATCATTTCTGATAGGTGATCAGAACTTCGAGTTGTTGATAAATAATTTAGTTACGAACTTAGGAGGAGGCGTCAGAAGTATAACATCAGTTTCCTTTGCGATAATATTCATTATCGAGCGTAATTGTTTCATGTTAAGAAAGTGGACATGGCCGCGGCCTTCCTCCCAACATTGCCAATATATAAAAGCATGGTAACATTTTCAAACGAGCTGGACGAAGGCGTGTGGGTGATGATGCTGAAGAGACCGAAGGAGTCAGCCGCCGGTTCCGGACTTCTGGCACCGTTCGAGACCTATGTGTGGTAAGATTATCGTTCTTGTCTAATCTGTTTCATCTTAGTAATATATATATTTCCCGCTTGCTTTATTCCTCTTCTTTTTCCACCATACTCACGAATTCAGAAATATAGATTTTGGAATAGCTGAACTAATGAGTATAAAAATAGACAGGTATTATGGAAAAGAAAGTCATTTAGGTATAGGTACTATCTGTATTGGGGAGGAAGCTTTTAATGTAAGCGTATTTCAGGTACATCATTTTAGTAGCAGTGCTAGCCTATGGACCCTGCATAACTCTCCTGACACGTCTACGCTCTAAACTAGTCCCGGATAAAGAGCAATCTATAGCTTTATCACCAAGCATCTGGTTCGTTTACGGATCTTTCATCAAGCAGGGAACGACGCTATCGCCGGAAGCAAGTACGATTTAGTTAAACCACACTAAAGTTTGCATATGATTATTATTAAAATAGATTAAAAAACTAAAACGAGGCTGATGTAACTGAAAGTACCTGTACTTGAGTTGCAAATTACATCTGAACGGTAGGCCATGGTACTTTGGGGCCCGACAGATCTGTAGTTGTTATCCTTACCTTTTATTATCTATCAGCGATTTTCTTTTCATCGTATAATTCTGCATCATAATCGTGCTTCACATGTATTGATTTAAGAAGATATTATGTGACATATTTTTCGTAATTTGTTTACGGTATCCTCTCAAATAGTAGGCAAGAATAATAACATTAACCTAAATAAGTATTTGGCAAAAATATGAGGGTTGATATTTAGGCTAAGGAAAACCCTTTGAAACCTTGATTTTATATATTCAATAATGGAATTGTACCTACAATCGATAGTATCTCGATTCCATTAATGTTGGATGTCATCCATCATAGGCGGTCACGCCTATCAACGTATTGGAAGCTACCTTGTCACTAACAACATACATAATTATGTATTGATAAAAAACACCATAATATGACCTGTAATTTTATAGGGAGTGATAGCACTGGCTCACCACTCGACTTTATCTATAGTTGTAGTATAAATGTATTATTAATGAGTTACACACAATCACTATGTATGTACCTAGAATCCAATTTAAACAAGACTATTACTTTACAATGTTCATTAAATTAGTAATATTACCACTATGAAAAAAACTGATAAAAAGCTTTGTAGCGCGAGTAAATATACACCTCTCTGGCAACACTGCGTGAACAGGGAGTCCGGTTCGACGGTCGGCTCGAGTGCGTCGGATGCCGAGGAAATTAACAGATTTCTGAGTATAGAACCTAAGTCTTGCTAAAGCTTTATTATATATTAATACTCATATATATTAAATAAACAAACAGTACATAAATTCACTGCGGTTAGATACCGCGCCTTAATAAGAAAGCACAGATAGAGCTTTTGCATTTTATGTAGATGTAACAGAATCAAACCGTGTCCAGTTTTAAATCTACACGTCTGTCTCTTTCATGGTAGCTAAAGGATCAAAATCTCATCGATTCGAGCATCTATTTGGTGCAAGAGCTTTAATACTAGTAAAATGTAATAGGTAGTTAGGTACGCATCCAAAACCGGGCCCCATTAAATCATGAACGAGGTAGGTACTTGCTATCTGATCCTGGAGCAGGTTTTGATTTCTAAAAGCAGTGTATAAGAATTATGAATTATTTTTATCTATTTGCTATCATTATCTTCCCAGATACAACCAGGGTACTATTTGCAACGTGGTGGCTCTACATCATTCTATTATCTGCTTTTTACACAGCGAATCTAACCGCTTTCTTAACACTTTCCAAGTTCACTTTGGACATTGAAAATCCCGAAGATTTATACAAGAAGAATTATCGTTGGGTTGCCAGTGAGGGCAGTACCGTCCAATACATAATACGTGATGTGAGTAACTTTATAATAAAATAGATTTATTAACGTATAAAGCTCAAGTACTGCTAATATTTAAACAATTAAATAGTAATAAATGAAAAAAGGCTAAAAAATAATGATTGTACTTTGAAATGCGTTTCTTTTTATCTTTAAAACTTGACATAATTGTTAAATAACGTAATTAAATATAACAATAAATAAGTGTCGAAATTGTATGGTTTATAATCAAATAGCAATTCATAGCTGACTTAGTTTCCCATTTGTAATTTATGTAATATAGTATTACATTTTAATAGCCGGATGAGCCTCTTCATTACTTGAGCAGCATGGTCGCCAATGGAAGAGCACAGTTCCACAACGTGCACGATCAGAATGCTTTATTACCGCTAGTTAAAGGTGGAGCAGTTCTGGTGAGAGAACTACTTAGCATTGACAACATCATGTACAGTGATTATCTCAGGAAAGCCCAGGAAGGTGTTGATGAATCCAACAGATGTACTTACGTCATAGCTCCGAATCCCTTTATGAAGAGGTTGAGAGGGTTTGCGTACCCAACTAATACAACGTTAAATATATTGTTTGATAAAGTGTAAGTAATTACACTTTACCATTGAATTCCCTTAAAGCATGTATTATAATGATGATTAAAAGACATGATATACCAATTACATATTCCTTCCTAAGTTCCATTCTAAAATTACCTAAGCTATGTGAAAAGCCTTTTAGGTTTTGTGTGATTTCCATGGTTTTACTTTATAATAATAACTTGTTTACTCACCCTTTAGCATAGAGGTACTTTTGAGAATAATTCTTGAAGAATTTATGATCAAAGATTGTTTCTTATTTCCAAGTATCATTCAACTTCTACAAGCTGGTATAATAGATTTCTTAAAGCACAAAGACTTGCCTACTAGCAAGATTTGTCCTTTAGACCTACAGTCCAAGGACCGACAGTTAAGGAACAGCGACCTTATGATGACATATATGATAATGATGATTGGCTTAGCTTCATCTGTCGCGGTATTTGTTGGGGAGGTAAGGTTCCAATAATTTTATTGTACGAGTATGTTCCAAAGTTCTGAGAGTATGAAATACATTTTTATAAATAAATAAAAAAACTGTGGCTATATACTTGCGAATTGTTTATACTTACCTACTCTACGGGTTGGTGGCAATTACAGATTGATCAATCTTGCGAGATTCCTTTTAGACCACTTTTATATCATTCTTGATAGCAGGGACCATAATGCAGGTATAATGAACATAAACTGTAATAATCAAACTGAAATTTTAATTAAAAATTCAATAGGAACTTACGGTTACGCTAAATCTAAAATCATTCGCGGACCATATTTTGGCTTCTGCGGACCACTAGTGATACACGGACCACTGCTTGGGAACCAAAGCTTTAGAAAAACTGACTTGCTGCAGTTGCTGCTAAGAATTTGATTTTAGTAATTTCGTAAGAAACGTGTGGCTCTGTTATGATATGTTAGCTGGAAAGGCAATATGGTCTTTCGTTAAACATTTTAAGAATTTAAATATTACAATCCGCTGGGGTACAATTAAAGTAGTAGGTACAGTACACAGGTACTGGTACAGATACAAAATGAGTTTAAGTGCTTAGTGAATACTTGTACAGTAAAGTTGCCCATATTGATTTTTATTTTTTTTAATAACAGATGTTTATAAAACGTTCTATTCGTCTGAAGATAAAACCAGTTAAAGAAAAGAAGTCAAAGAAACGCAAAGACATCAAGTCTACAGACGACGACAGCCATCCTCCACCGTATGACTCTCTGTTCAGCACCAGTTCTCTTTATAAAATAAATGAGAAATCCAGACAAAGAATGATAAACGGCAGGGAATATTGGGTGGCGAACACTGTGAGCGGAGACTTACGGTTGATACCGGTCAGAGCACCGTCGGCTTTCCTCTACCATTGATTTCTATTCTACAAATCTATTTAATTAATCTTAATTGCACGTTATTATAGACACCTTTCTATATATTAAGCAACACTTCGCAATGCAAACTAAATCGTGTGGTCATTAACATTGCTTGGAGTAGTAGAAATTTACATTAAGTCTTTGATTAGCATAATACGTGTTCGCGTGCAATTAGACAAGTATGTATGTTAGTGTCACAAGTAATTTTCAATTTATTAAATTATAGTGTCTTAGTATACGTACAAGTCTGAATGACTTTACAACGATATTTTTAATTGCTTTTGTTTATCATCGTTATTTATTGTGTCAACTTGTATGTGCTTTGAATTAGTAGGTACGAAATTGATTGGTCATATTGTGTTCTTGAAATTAATACGATTAATTAAAATTCAAGTTTTATTTAAGAACCCTCTTCCCACATAATGAATCAGCTATTACGGTCCAGACAATATTCGTTTCGAATGTTGACCGACAAACAAAACGACAGGCGTATCGAATATTTATGTACTGACTGTAGGAGACATTCGAAATAATATGAACTTTGCGGAAAGTATTTCTATAATTGTATAATCATATAATACCAATAGGCGACGATCGTTTAAAAAGTAGTTAGAAATCATAAAAAAATAAAATACAACTTCCATGCCAACGAAAATAAACTGTGTGTTACCTACGCTTGTAACCGCTTGTTTACCTACAAGCTGCGATTGTACATGTGCAATCAAGGCATGTCCAATAGTTTGTGTGTATCATTAATATTCTTCAGTATTGGAGGGATATTTAATCGTAACGTAATGGGAGTAAATGAAACACTTTCATAATATGCATTTTTAATAACTGTGAAAATACACTTCCACAATTTCATGTAACATCCACGCCACGACCTTTACGAGCGTGTTATGCGTCAATTTAAATCAATACTTAATTACACATTTCATAAATAAAAAAAAAACATGTGGATCGAACTTACTACGCAGCAACAATCAGAAAATGGGTTTAAATAATAATAAACCATTTTTAAATTAACAGAAACGTCGCCCTTAATATGTAAAATAAACCATACCGTGTACATAAAAACAGATGGTTGCGATTTTATACTCCTCTCGAACAGAAATACTGCACATTTCTTAACGCAGGCACTTCGTAAGTGCAGTAAAACAAACAAATTTAAATAATCAAGATTCTCAACTCGAATACATAATCATCTACAAGTAAAAATTAATAGAATTATTTTTAGTAGTAAGGTGAACGCCGACAGTAAATTTGAATTTTTCATAACTGTTTAAAAAAACTCATAAAATACTTTTATGATTATGAAGTATTAACGATTTAATCGACAAAATTATTAACGACGAGCTACACCGGCAAACATTATACCGCACATAAATTTCAATCTGATATTCCGATCTTCCGATACATGTTGCCGAGGACTAATAGCTGTATAATAAAATAGGTTTTATCAAAATCCTTCCAGTAGTTTTTGCGTGAAAGCCGGAAAACAGACAGACAAATATTTCAAATTTTTTTGCCTTGTGTTACCTGTATGACGACCCCTAGAGGTGTTTTATTTTAGTTTTTATTCAATGTACAGAATTGAAATCTTCTACAGTTTTATTCTATGTACATATACATTGTAAATAAATAAATAAATAAATAAATACATAGAAAAAACACCTGCGTATTGTATATACTCGTAAATGACTTGTCGTTCACATGACAATGTATTCTTCGTGTGTTGTATCTGTTGGAAGTCAGTAACAAATCATTATCACTCCTGCAATGTACTTAAAAATGTTACGTAGGTAATTTATTACAGCATTATTAAAAAAAATACTACGAATTGGAGAGCAAGCAGTTCGTAGAATTTTAACATACCTTTGAAAATTTAATACAGGGCTTCCATAAAATAATATGTAGTTTAGAGTTACTATTTTATTGAACCGTTATTATAATAACCGAACTGTTGGAATTATAGTATACCACACCGATGCGCCATGAAAGGGCGACACGTGAAATCTTTAAATTAAAGTATATCCCATTTGCACGTTAATTCACAAAATTAGTGATATGTTTACGTAAGCGAAATAGGATATTCGAGCCTGTCATTATTATGGTTGTCGGCTACTGTCAGCTTACGATAACAACGGACCAGATATTATAAAAACCCTCTCGTGTATAACACAAGCACTTTTATAATACAGAAGTACACATGTTTGGAACACAACTACCACTGACATATTTGACACGTGTATTGTCTTCCTATGTTTGAATGTCAATTGTTATTGTTATAAAACTAATAAAATTTATCACAAGACGACTTCAACATACCGATACGAATTTTGAACTAAGTCTACTGTTAATTTAACAGAAGATACATCGCAAAACCTAGATCGGCAAAGTTTTCGTCGTAGCACAAATCCAAACTGTTTCTTTGACCAATATTCCCTTAGGTATCTTAAAATCTCAGTAGGACGCAATGTTTAACATGTGACGTTGTCAGTATAAGTTTGATGTACATTGTTTCTATTATGGATTATATATGTATAATGCTTGTAATATTTATTTTAAGCCTCAAAATTCTTTGCTGTAATTTATGTAGGAATATTCAATAACTTACCAAATTAGGGCGCCTAAAAGTATTATACATAGTACCTACTTGTATTTTTGCTAGTGTGATTTCTCTACTTACTTAAATAAATTATTTATTGCAACGTGTTACCCGCACATACCTATAGTATAAAGTAAATGCCAACAATGCCTGGCTATTTTCCACTTAAAACTACGAATTAGGCTTCCAATATATAAGTTTCAAAAACATTTTGATCTGGAATTGCAGGACATAAGATGCAAAGATTTCTTTTGGACATTAAATCAAAATATGACACACAGCAAATGTGATTCTACATTTTTATTGTGATAATTTTTTTTTTCATCACCATTATAAAATTATGACAGGTGAATCTTTTTTGACGCAACTTAGGAGTTTTATAATTGTCCTTTCAAAATCAACCTAAAAAGGGTAAAACTATTTCAGTTGAATGTACTAAAATTAGGTTTAATCAATTTAGGTAGAATTTTGAAGATGTACCAATGAGATTGGTTATAGAAGATACTCCATAATTGTGATAAAAATATACAGTTCGATAAATATCGAATTCACATATTTCATTATGATTAAAATTTCTTTTCCTGCGCTATAATATTTTAGCAACCTGAATAGATAACATTTATTGTTATTCAGATAATATTTCCAAAAATATCGTTCAGGTGCGATACGTACCGGGCGACTGTTTGTCAGTGAAGTAGCCCGCCTGCTACCCAAACATAATAAATATTAACCACAGTCGATATTTCACAACTACCGTGACGCCAACACGAGGTAATGTGGATCACCCGCATTTTATGATTGTTTGAACTTTATGTGCTCATATCGTTTCTAAAATTGGGTTATTTGATAAATAAAATTAAAACATTAAATTCATATTATTGAAAAGTAGTAATAAGTATGGACTGCTTTAAGCGACTGGGAGTGTTTGAAAAAAATAAGCCGGCAGTCTGAGTCGCTAACTGTGGAAAAGCATAAACAACAAACAATGAAGTATTGAAACTTCATAAGATTTAGTGGTATAAAATATTTTTTACGTCAGCCCCTCTGGCGTCCTTATTGCCTTCGAGGATGTGAGTAGGTATCTACCACTAAAAAACGACTTGTATATCGAAAGTAATGTTACAGAATAACAGCTATCTATATCAAGGTATTGATATTACACTTGACACGCTAAATTATATAATAGCTACATTGCCTTCATTTCATATCACGCAAAACAAACTACTTCAGTAATACTGTTGATGTTTCAATATTGTTTATAGGAAACTAAAATATTCAGTTACCGTTTAAAATAATTTAAAGAATCATAACTCGTAATTACCCACAATTCACTGGCTTAAAATTATCCTGATTTGTATAATCATGAATGATCAAGTGTGTTTTCCCATATGCTATAATTTGTGTATTTAGTGATGTGCTGTATCGGTGGTGATTTTTGTGCACGCAGTATCTACTGTAAATAGTGTTAATGTGCAGAATAGTGTTCGTTAATTAGTTCTGGCCGAGAGATGGTCGGTGCGTGAACAAACCCGTTCCGAACGACCGCGTGCGAATTGAAGATAACTTTGTATTTCCAACCATTTTACTCAAAGAAAGGATGTAAGTAATAAATAAGTGCGCCGTGTATCTGCTTTGGAAGTAACCAGCGTAGTTGCAATTGTACTTTTTGTTAGTACTTAATGCTAATCCTTAAAACTAAATGCTACTTTACGTAAATTCAAAACTCCGAACAGTCTTATTGCCAGAATAGTGTCTGTAACGAAAGTTTGAAATTGTTCACATGCAATATTTCGGCAGTATTTCGACAAACCATTTAAAAATACTTTTTGGTCTGTTATAAAAAATAAGTGTAATGACTTAAGGAATAATTAGATAATGTGTAGGTATATAGAATGTGTAGTTTAAGAAATGGAAGAATTGTTTAAACATTTCGTTTTCCATGCAGTAGAAAAGATTGCATCGATTAGACAGATATCACAACAATAAACATTCTAGATTAACAGATTATAATTTCAAGTGCCAATACAAGCATTATCATTACTATTTTATACAATTTGACGCATATTCCTGTCGAATACATCTTACATATTCACAAGCCGATTGTCCTGGCAAGTGTATGATTACATTAATACCCACTATTTCCAATATAAAGAAACCGCTCTGTAATCAGTACAAAATACATTTATACTTATAAAATGCAATGTCTGTCTGTGCGCTTAAAAAAAAAGTTAAAAATAAAATTTATCATACTTCTGGGAACGTTTAATCTATGCATTCATTAAGGGTACGTAATCTATTATTATGCATCCGTATTATTTTATGTTAATAATATTTAAAAAAGCGAGGACATGGTGACGTGTCGCGTAAACAACTTACAAATATAAAACAGAGGACCAAACTTCTCAAGCTTGCAAACAAAAACAAACTTTACCATTGTTATAAAATGACAGATATTTTTTTATATTAATTACAGTAAAAAATACAAAACTAACAAGATTAATAGGATAATCAAAGAAACGCGCTTTAAACGCTTCAAATTAGGTAGTTAAATACAAAAGAAAAACAAAAACCATGTACCTACTCCAAACCCTGAAATACTGTATCAACGACCTACTCGACATAAGGCTTTGTCGTCTCTAAAAATATTAATAATATTATTATACAGCAACACTCAACAATTTGTTTTGGTATTACCACCTTACACCTACATATTACTTGTTAAACACTTAGTACTAAAGAACACATGGGATCCTAAACACAGTACTCTGTTACGTGATTCCAATATTTTATATTATTACTACAATATTTACTTACTTATGTACTTAATTCGATTGCAACACTCTCGGTCTACTTACAGAGTAGTCCCACTATATCAAATATTGCCCAAGAGTCCAGCAATGGGACATCATTGGTGTAACTCAATATTGTCACAATACATTTTTAATTTATCAAGAATCAACTAAGAATATTTTATAGATAAATAAAGGTATGCACAAACTTATACATTTAAGACATAATTAAAGGTACGTTTTGTGTATCATTAAAATCTTTGCTAAAATATGAATAAGTGAATAATTCATGTTACAAAACATTGAATATAGTGCCATCGGCGTAATTTCATGGGATATTGAAAAGTGTAATACATGTCATAAAGCTATAATAATAATTTAAATAAAGAAATACACTTCAACGGCATTCCCCTTTTTACATTTTTAAATACCTTACTTTCATTCAATTATATGTAGTATTATAGCTAACAATATAAGTTACGCATTGTGTAAATATTCAGCGTAAAGTAAACAGTAGTTCAGCATCATGCAGGACCTCATCAGTGTCAGTATGTGCCATAGAAGAAATACGCACACTTGTAATCTTACAGAAGTACATTAATTTAATACGACATAATCTTGCCGAGATACAGGTTTCGTGATACAATATGAAATATGTTTTACAGATACTTTTGCATTCGTGACATATTTTGCAAACACATACACACTTATGCGTATCGTGATCAAGATAGCAAGTTACTGAAATTGAATGTTTTCGATGTAAGCCTACTATAGCCTGAGGGGCGCACAAAGCCGAAGTACGATGACTAAAACATGACCTTCATTGAGTTTAAGGCGGTGATCAACGGTACCGACATTTTTTTTCAATTAACACGCAGGGACGAAACACAAATTTATTCAAAACACTACCAAAATAGGCAGCATTACTCACAGAGATTTATCTTGCGTTAAAAAACAGGTGAAGCGATATTCTTAATCGCTTCTTAATTTGTACAAAATCACACAGCGGCGAGTACCTAATGTTCTTATGCTACTTTCTCACACGGCTATTCGGACTCGACCGTTTTATAACCGACGATAACTGTAAGGTCATACGATTCGCCCCCGGCGAGCCGGACGATAGACTGACCGATAGAGCGAGCTATCGAATTTGAGGTATCCTACTGTTTACTTAACACAGCACTGTTGCGAACCGCCCAGCTGACGTCACACGGCCGGCCGCGCCGCCATCAGCGGGGACGGCAGCAGCGAGCTGCAACCGACATCGCTGCTATCAATCACAACACTCATATCTTCACCTTTCACTAAAACTACACATATATTGCGTCTTCTTAAATATCGTCGTCGTCTAAGAATACGGTGGTTTTCATTTTTAAATATGAAAACATTTTGATTACATTATAATTTAATACACTAAAAAGAGCAATATGAGAGTTGATCAATTCTAATGAGCATGTTAAAATAGATAATCGGGGAACTAACGGAGCTCATTGGCGTTTAAGGGAAAACTGACTAAAGAAATGGCACCGTATAAAGTGAATCATATCAAATCATTCACTATTCTGCGCCTACTACATGTACGCAATTCAAAATTTCGAGTCTGCCCGTTTCATGAAATGAATTGTTTCATTTTTTAATTGTAAAACTTACAATAAACAGTCGAGCTAAATACAGTGATTTTTTTAAAATAAATATAGCCAAGCGTTTGGCTGCTATCTCGTCTGATGGTAACCGAAGATGCAGCCTACCATGTAGTACGCTTGCCTAAGAGAAGATTATTCACTCTTGCATTGAAAAGAGCCTGGTTGTACTTCTCGGGAAACACCGACGCAGGTAGACTGTTCCTGCAGGTAGACTGATTGTAGCTCGTGTCGTGTTTGGAACGTATTAAAGTGTTGTAACTCACCCGCACTCTAAGGCGTCCAGGTTCCTGGCAGTGTTGTTACCCTGGTTACCGATGTTGGAGTTGACCGACTCCGTCCTAGACCCCATGTTGCGTTGCCGGCACAGATACGGAGTCATCGACGGAGATGGTGTGCTTTGCTTCTGTAAATAATCCCATAGTTTTGCGTAATTTTAATAATTTGCATATTGACTTAACCCTTCACGCATTACATTAATGGCGCTGCAGCAGTCTGTAAACGTATTTCGCTCCATAACAAAATAATGGTTTTAAATCAGTATGTATTATGAAGTTACATTTTCAATCGGTCCATACTAAGGCAATGGTTATATGTTAAGATTACGGTACGGATTTAAAGACCACCGATGCTTATTGTGGAGCGAAGTGAAGCTGATCCGATACTAATTGTAAGATGACACGAGAGCGACGCCCATACAATGTTACAGAAACACGCGCACTACACGTATACACAATATGGACGTTCAACAAACGGAACTACTCAACACACTATTTCTATCCTTCAAGCTTAATTATGTACACCACTATATACGTATAGGTACTGAGATAACGCGTTTCAAACGGCCAATATAGTATGAAATCGCATAACTTTTATAAACAACGACTGCGGGTGACAGCGGTACCGATGAACGCAATGGCCATCTACAGCGACCAACCGTAGTGACACGAATTTGATACAATTGCGAAGTTCAGTTCAACGTCTCAAACAAAGCAATACATTGAATGCGACATTCCCATCAAACAACATAATATGTGCAATAATATTTTTATTACCTTTGAAAACGTCAACTTGAAACTTTGGTCTTCTGATTTGCAGTATTCGTATTAAAAATGAATATTAAAAAGTGTGTAAAGTGCTGTTATTACCTAGAGACGGATATTAAAATTTTCTATTTCATTAATTCGACTTGTTATTAAATGTGCTTTAATTTTATATGTCAACAGTTGCTAAGACCTAATTTTAATAGTAATGGTCGTTAAATGACATACATGAACATTGAACATACAATATACCGTTTCCACGTTGTAAATAAAAAGCAGTCATTATGCGACTTGTGTATAGTCTACCTAATGACAGATAATTATGTTCATAAAATGTGTAACCGTCAGACAATTATTATACTATACAAACACAGCCTTACTATACGTTATATGTATACTGTTATATCACATAAAAGCTTCAGTGAACTGAGAAGAGCCAAATAACGTTAACTGTAGATTTTAGGAAATGAAAAAGAAAACCTTAAAAGTGTAATGTTAATGTTCTCGCAGCACTATGGAACGCAAATCAAAAAGCGTTTTTAAAAATATCTTACGATTTTTAATAACACGTGTCCAAAATTATAAATAACAAATTGCCTGTCTTATATAATTCAAGAAACTATTAATATAATCACATTTTGAAAGCGTACAACGCGAAAATAATATTTACAAAAATTGTACGTTTAATTAAAATTATCTCAACAGTACGAAGTCTTCAAAATTGCATATGACGCCTTGATGTTAAATCTTCAAGAAACGACGACATCCCCTGGATTGGTAAATATTACCGAACCCTTATCGTGTCTAAACTGAAACACTGCAAACGAAAAAGGTAACTTGTGTGTGAGATTTATAATAAAGAACACTTAGCTAATTGCCACATTCGTATGGGACAACGCATCTACGGTTTAATATGTGAACAAGCAACGATTGGTGGCCAACGAGTTATGCCATTTTAAGAAATGAAACAAAAATCAAAATCTGAGAAAACAATCGTTACATATGCACATGAACAATATTCTTAATATCTCGGTAAATAACCTACTCGTAGTAAATCGTTAGTCGTTCTAAAGGATGACACGTGGCCTATTGTCCATTACAATAACTGAGGTTTTAGCTCATTAGTGACGACCTGACGACTCAGGCCAACATCTAAAACTCACGTGGTTGCCATTAAACCACTCTCTTCATTCGACTGGACTTACATACACTAATAAACATTTAATATTTTAATTGAATTAACTGACAGTAATGATCCCATTCTTACAGTCCTGTGCGGGGTCGGTGACAGGCGCCATCGACCTCCTTTGTCTGTTTATTATATACTTTCGATAGACATTTTGTGTGCGACAGACATACCTATAACTCGTAATAACGTTTAAATTGACTATTCACATATTCCGAAGAGATAAATCAAACGACCCTAGGCATTAGTGACTAAACACGTAGGTAATAAATAAAATACAATATTCACGCTGTGATTTCTCGGAAACTCGGAATGGAATAACTAGGCACTTGATCTGTTATTAATTTTCACGCCTCACAGGACACGTGGAACAAGCGGTCCCACTTGCTATAGTGAGTTATACTTCGTCGGAGGATTTACTGACGGTTCAAGAAGATCTTTTATATAAGAGTAGGTACTACATAGTTGTCTCCGCGCGGCCAATAAACATCGCGGCATTACGTCACACCACAGTAATGTAACAAAAGGCTTTTAATTGTATGTTACTTGTTAATGTGCAATCAGTTATATTAATTGGAATTGGTTAGTGTTTATTAGTAACAGGACTGCAGGAATAGGGCTGTTAGTAATATTACACTGGTTGGTATGTGTTAGCATAAGCGCAGTCAGTATTTGTATCCGCTTTATTAGAGGTCGGTCATAGATGCTTTGGCATCTTTGAACACGTACAAATAGGTCTTCAAGGTAGAAATATGTATGGCGGCCGTATTGCCCGGGCGAAAGGTATTCATGTTCTACGATCTGACAATACTAGTAGACCCGACCACGCATTGCCGAATTTATATTATGTCAAAATATATCAAATCGTATATGTCATCGTATATGTCAAAAACCCGTACCACGATGTTTGTCCGACTAAGTGTTGTCCTATAAAAAAACATTGATTTTTAATAAAAAAATTAGATTATCAATTGAAATGAAAGTTCTCCTATGCCACAAGTTCTCCTTACCCACCCGGGGTTGACTGGTGGAAAATGCCACGCGGCATTAAGTTCGCCCATTGTAACCTAGTACAGG
>DWGJ01000214.1:0-38243 GCA_018246895.1 Aspitha aspitha aspitha
TGTAAATGAAGCACGGCAGGTTTGTAAGGACAGGGATATTTGGCACTCGCTGCTTTCTGCCTACCCCGCAAGGGACCCGGCGTGACGATATGTTGTTGTTGTTGTTGTTTTTAAGTACTTATTTGAAACTTGTGTACTGTTACAGTACCTACTGGGTGAAGGTAATTTTTGCAGTCTTATTTATTCTTATAAAATGATAGCAATAAAGCGTAATAATAGTCTTCAGAATAAATTGCTCTTATTTCCACTTAAAAAATAGTTCACAGAGCTACACAAAGGGTTCAACTTTGTTTATTTCTAAAAATATATCAATATGTAGTAACATTTGTGACCGGAGCGTTAACGTGTGTAAATACAACAGTTACGTATTAAAAAGCAGATTTGAAACGAGATTCATCGCACCTCGGCTCGGATTTAATAAATCCAATTGTAAAACTGTTTGCAAAATACATCTATTTACACCCATGCCGTTACTTTTTCCGTTACATTTCCATTTCAAACTCGCGACGAATCCTTTCAGCGGTAAATATACATTTTTCGTAAAGCGATGAATGTTGAAATAATGGCTTTTAATAAAATATTTTCCTGTATAAAACAGACTATTTTCGCATATTGTACAAAGAGAAATATAAATACAGTAATAAAATACTTCCTTTTGTTACCGAAGGCACTCTTTCTCACGATATTGTACATTGTACAGGACAAAAGAGCTCTTTTTATACTTTACCTATATTTAAATGAAGTGTTAGAGATCTATTGTATTTCTTGAAATGTTTAGTGCATATTGCATTTAACATTAATAACTATAGATATAAAGAATTTGTGACGACAAAAACTTAAACAACAATTATAAATCCCTTTATGATCTGAGTGTCAGCCATGGATCTCCATTATTATCTAATAAGAGTTACAGCCACTATCTACCATGTTAAAAAACATTATGAAAAACTCTGACACGAATGTTACGTCAACATGTTTTCTTTCTTTTCTAAAATAAAAAAGTTTTCTTTTACTGTAACTGTAACCAACCTCTACACTTAGTACTGCATACTATAGTCGTGAATATAATCCATTGGCAATTTTACCAAACATTTCATTAAATAAGTTTCAAATAGAAATAGTTCTATACATCAGTTGGTCCGTAGCGTCAGTGCGAAATATCGAAAACACGGCAACTTGTTGTTTGTGACATCACGGTGATAGCCGAAGTTGGCGTTCTGGTCGATGAGGGTGAGTAACGTGAGTAATTTCTAATATGTTTCGTTAACGGCACTTACATGAGTTTGCACGCCGACAAATTTTCAACCGCGCAACATACATAGTTGCCCAACTAATTTGCCTCTTTGATGTTAATCAATAACAGGCGCTGGGTATCGATAGGTGTTTGAAATCTTCGTTTAGTTTGTCGTTGCCAACATTCAATAAATCTTGTTTTCCGTTTGAACGTATTCCTAGTAAAGTTCTCGGTGGTCTGTGTGATATGTAGTATAGTTATTGATTTTCTATAAAATTATTGAATTTATAAATTATTCACTTCTTATAAGCATACATCCAGTACAATATAGTCTACATGACCTATGCAAAATGGACAAAAAAAATAAATACCGAAGGAATGCATTTTTGTTTTAGACGAATCTGTGAACATTATTTTGTAAGTAAATCGATTACCTTATCTATTCAGAAAGAAACGTATGATGGTAAATGCGAAATGGCCTACACATAGCTTGACCTAAAGCAAAAAACACAGTCATTCAATAAAGAGTAATTATCTCTAATTAACCTGTAACACGTTCCACTCTGAAAGGAGACTCGTGTTCAACATTGGAGTGATAAATGAGTTGATGATGATGATGATGACTACCATGTACTCGAAATTGTTAAGCGTATACGTTTAGCCGCAATTAAAATAATGCTTACTACAACATTATGCTTTTGCTTTTTCCATTTTGTAAAAGTGTTAGTGCCTAACTACGAAATAAGAATCGAGTCAATGGATGTAAATATTAGAAGAGAAGATACTTTACGTCTCCTTTGAGAAATATAAAAATAGAACAAGAGTGATAGAGCGATAAAACAGAGCGACACAAATTCGGACATGGCTCACCGTATAGGTTAAACTTACCCGCAACCTGGGGTGCGGCCGGTAGGTACTAAGATCGCTGACATCTAATGACAAAATTTCACGAACTGTTCAGTGGCACAAACATCTCTTACGCATTTAGCCCCGTCGTTAACGTCAGGCCTCCGCTAACTGCCGCCAATCTGCCAAGTGCAAATGCGAACGACGTTCTTTCGTACATTCTATACAGCGGCATACGAACCGTTAAAAATGTTTATGAGTAAGTAATCACTCGAGACTAGTCTTAGAAATAAAATACTACCTTACAACGTTAGTTCCAACTATGAACTTCGCACATTACAGGTGTATAAAAGACTTAATTCAGTATAGGCTGCATACGATATTAGGTAACCCTTTTCAATGTACGCATTCTTAGCGCAAGTGGACATACAAAGAGAGAATGCGTGTGCGTGTTTAGCGTGCGTTCACCTTTAGGGTTGACAATGCCACAAAAAGATTGACGTAGTGAAAACGTAAAACGATTTCATCCATCAATAACAGAATTCAATTGATTTAATTATCGGCACGTCAATGGCTGGCCAATTGCTGTGATGATTGGAAACAAATTACACCCTCCACGGGTAAATTGTTTTTCAACTCTGTCGACTTTAATTGATTTTGTATCATAAAGATTATTTTTGTATTGATTTAAGCCATTTCTTGAAATCTAATCTGATTGCATCAATTTTAAGCAAATGGATTATTGAAGTATGTAGCTTCTCTATTTACTATGAAATGTTTGAACACTATACACTAAAATGTATGTAGATCGAGTATGTACTTCAATATAATTAAAGTACCTACCTATAATAATAAAATTAATAATAACTCTAACATTATTTTGAGCTGTGTTTAAAGCATTTCCAATGCGCTTTGGCTAATTTAAAAATACATTTTCAAAAGTTGTGGTATGGAAAGCCTTTGCTCCTTTTTCATAGACGGTCCGTATTGTTGTCCGGATTTGATGCAATAAATAAAAAATCTGCCGCGGCCACTGAATGATTTGTATTTTTACAAGCTTTTCATTAACTTGGCATGTACATATATACGTATTATGTATGTACGTTTGTCCGGGCGTGAACCTTACAATGGAATTTTAGACCAGTTAACTTTAACTGATTCAGCTGAAATTTAGGACACACGGTTATTTTGGATGACAATGCATGGTTGTAGCTATATGACGTCATTCTTATTCCAATATGGCAGATCATGTAAGCGGACGTGTTATTTTTTCTGCACTACCACAGTATACGTATCAAATGAAAGGGCTTGCTGAGGAGTATACGAAAACTTTCTTCTTTGTAGCGAATTTAAAAGCTTGTTTTTAAATTTTTTTTTAAAGATTTATTTTATTTATTAATCTATACAATGTTGACCGCAATAGACATCCCTGTGACACTCCAGGTGTACTGGCAGCACATAGCGCCATAGCGTTCTTGCTTCCATATTCAAACTGGCCACTCACTTTCCTGCGTGCGCACAGCGAATTGCGTCGACTCGAATACCTGTCCGCGCGTTCGAATGCGTTTCTTATCGTAGTAGCTGTCAGGTGTTCATCTAAAAGGACATGTGACCCCGATACATGTTAATTTATATCAGCTGACCAAAATCTGCGCAAGTCATGCTGTGCCTACTAAGCATGCTACGATACAAAGCGGTGGACCCAAGATAACCATCCGACACATATGCGCGTTATTTAAAATACTTAAATTAACAATTGCAGAAACATGTTTTGGTTATTACTAGCATTGGATTTTTTATAAATACATTTTTTTACCGACACAAATTTTTCATAGATGCTATGACAGATTAATTTTTAAGAATATTAATATTTGAGAGTTCAAGGGGGTCTAACAGTTTTTATAACACTTACGAGTATGAGATCGAAATCACATTGATTGCAAAATGGTGTAAAACTTGCAAATGGAGAAAAGGACACTCAATAGCCGAGAACTAGTTCAATTAATATTGGCTATCATCGGCCTTTTACCTCATATCATACCGCTCAGTTTCATTAGTGCCTCACGAATCTCCATGAAATGATGATAGGGCTAACCAATATGTAAGTACTAATACTGCCACGTCATGCATTCTGTAATCTCGCGCTTGCAGAGCGCAGCGTTAGTTCTCATTCGACCATTCGAATTGTACCGGTTTATATTTGCGCTGCACCCTGCCTTGTACAATCAGAACATATCCTATTAACATCTAATATACGAACACGTTAATCCCTTCACATTTTTCTTACGGATTATTAATAATTTAAGTAATAAAATTATAAAACAGAATTAATTTCACACCGAACATTTAGGTTAAAGGCCCATAACGCTCGTATCATTATGAAATGATTTACGACTTCTTCTTGTACCACGTTGTGTATTATAAAATCTCGCCGTTCTGATTCGAGCGGAGCGGTCTGGCCTCCTGTGACGATAGAAAGTGACGGATTAATTAATTTCGACTGTATATTATTGATCTAATAAGTAATTTGTTGGTATCGTGATTAAAAAATCCCCTGTTTAAATACATTCATCTGCTCTACGAAATGATTCTCATTGATGGATCTTGATGGTGCTGCGTCATGCATTCTTTAATCCTGCGCTCGGTGGCGCGAAGCGGTGGTATTCCAATTTTTACAGATCCAAATGAACTGATGTACAAGGTATGTTCGCCGTGAAATTTGTTCGTTGGTTATACATTTACTAAGATGCATCGGATTTACAAATAAAACTATTTATACATTTGAATAGGCTACTATTAGGAATATATGTAGAATAACTTTTTTAAACACAACTCAAAACGTCACTATCAGGTGAACAAATGTTTATCACGTGAAGTAATACCATGTTTATTGTTTTGAAAACCCAACTAAGTTCTATTTACCTTAAATGTCCTACGAAGGCTTATAGTGGTGTAACCACTGTAGATCCTATAATATAACGTCCCATACAACTATGTACCTATGTATGTAGTGGTAGAGCATTATTCTGTGCTGACTGAAACTAACTGATGTGTGCTTGGAAACCAATTCATTTGTCAGGTACGGCTTCACTCGTTTTACATATATAGAAATGGTTTTTGAAGATCACTTTCTGTCTGAATACGACTTACTGTAAGCATGTGGTAGAAACATGTTTTCTTAATCAGTAAAATATTTTCTAATAAAGTAATGAAATTGTTAAGTCACGAACTAACACGTTAAGATATATGAATCATTAACTAATTCATAATAGCTTCAAGATGAAATTACAAGCAATTAATTACGAATTAAAATACGCGACGATTATCTTTACAAGCTTTCCAGTAGATACAAAGTACAAAAGCTAATGGTAATTACGAGAGATTCCGATTACCTACGTATCTAATATCACACTCGGAATTCTACTTAATACACCTAAATGACATTTTGACGTTGGAAACATTATTCTGTGTCAAGGTGTTATGGGTCGGTAATTCTGAACGTACGCGCCACCCCTTGCCTCACCTCGCCTTTTCGCGCGTAAACAATTATCATGGAATTTTAATCATGACAGCAAACAGAATCCATTTAACGTCTCGTGGAGAAATGTCGGGGGGTGTCTGAAATCTGCGCGGTGTCGTTTAAGTGCCGGATAATTTATTCCACATCCAGGAAATGCCGATGAACCGATCCCGTCTCGGAGACACGCCCTAATCCTTTGATGGATTCCGTTCAACAGACAACGGTGAAAATATCGGAGAACTGCTTTAGGAAAATAACACAAAAACTTATCTTTTAGCGATTACTCTGTTTTTGACTTACGCTCAGCGGTGTACAATAGTAATGTCTCGAACAGTCCACCTACTCTACTTTCTATAATATACATTATACTACACATAACATAGCGATAGATATGTATCACGTTACTTTGTAAACTAAACATTGCAGATAGATAAAATCGATCGATCGTACATTTAAAATGAGTGTTTACAATTGTACAAAAGAAAAGACGATTATATGAGAAATTAGAGATACTACTCCGATATCTATACAATAATTCAGAAAAATTAAACCAACCATGTAACAGAGATGAAATTACCAAAAAATTCCGCGTGAACTGGTGCACGGAAGCTACCTATGGTCTCGTGGTGATAAGTCAGCCAATCACAACACTTCAAGGGGAGTCAACGACCCACCAGGCCAATCGCGGCGTGCACGATCTGCTCTAGTACTCGTCAACCGAAATAAATCGACGTTATTCTCTTCTTTTTTCTAGTCACGGATTCTGTCGCTTTGGTCATCACACGAGGCAAAAGCGATTGCGTTTTTACGTTGACGCTAGCGTCGAATTCAATCAGTTTACAGAGCGTCTCAACTCGTGTGTGTTCAGCTGCGCTTTTCGAACTATCGACGTCTACATTTTATCTAGCGCAAGTTACAGGACTTTTCCAAAAACATTTTGTCTATATAGTTCAACAGAATTTATAACTGACATTAAAAGAAATGCTACATAAAAACTTTCATAATGAACGCTTTAATGAAAACCGTGTATTTAAACTTCTTCACTTATTTTAACGAGTTTAAAGGGGAGACGAACATTTCTCAAAAGCAGCAGGTCTAGCACATTTAAAATGGAACGTGGAATTCCGCGTCGGAACGGTAAATCACATTTTTTAAGTGCACTAGAAATTAGATGTGAGGTTATGCAATAACGCTCTACAGTTAGCGCTGAATGTATTTCAGTTAGCGCTTAAAGTCACCCGTATGCTACAGCGGTTGGCTGTCGCAGACGTTCCGCTTGGGGTTCAGCGAGCACAGCGCGTGTGCACCGAGCATTACGAACCGTCTATCCATAATTAACATAGCGGCAACGTACGCTAGATAATAATCATGTAAGTATTCCGCTAACTATAAATAACAATGGATTAGCAATACGAGGACCATGGACCGACCGGTAAGATGCATACGGTGGACGGCGGCCAAAAGTCAGTCGGGCGAATAATGCGCGCCGGCCCACCCTGGGATTAACAATTGGTGAGCAGATTGTTTGCGGGAATACATTTCCGACAATCAATTTATTATACGAAAACAGAATGTAAAATTTACCAGCAATAAAGTACGCGCTGCGACCATATTTCTGCCTTAGGCATTTTAGTGCCACGTTAATTGCTAACAACAAACAAATATATTGCACGAACGGCATGAAACTGATTCGCGGATGTGGTTGTTCATCACGTTCCATCCACACTATCGAGAAAACCTCAAATTGCATAAAAGCATTTCATTTTTTATATCGGCGAATTCATTTAACAAAAGAATTTCAAATAGTGTATAAAGCAGCAGATAAACATATAAAACTGGAAAACTCTTGTTATACGGTTTAAAATTAACGAGCCTTAATTCTAGCTTATCCTGACTTCATTCAGCCTTTACTTTAAATAACTTAGAATTATTAATAAATAATTACATGTTTTTATAAATTATATTCTACGCGATGGTTAACATACGAGTATTTTGAACGCTATCATACAATATAAACGTAATAAGAACGAGAGAAGTTGTGTACTATACCATTCGTACGGCAAAACGTTACAGAAAATTGGGCGCTGCGTTCCAAGGCAAGAAACGTTCCCGAGCAATCCGACCGCTACGCAAACATACGCCGTCATCAAAGACAGACACTGTGTTATGAAAACAAGCAACCGAGAACAAACACAAACAAACACACGAAACAATTGATGAGAACTGAGTGAGGAGCGAAAGAGGGCGCGATTTGTTACGATGCTGTTTATAACTTGATAAACAAGTAGGAACCAAAAATTTCTATAAATAAGACAAATGGAACTGCGCGTTATCGTACAGGGTCTAGTCAGTAAAGACTAGATCTTAGGTTAAGTTAGCCACGTTAGCCAAGTTAGCCACCAGTGCTATACATACAGTTGCTGCTCACTCTCAGCAGAAACAAAGATAGAAATGTAAGAAATTACAATAATTATTAAAATTGAGATATTCACTTTAAAAAAATGTAAATTTGATTTTTTTAGGATCAATTTGGCTTTTTAAACTTAAAATTTTACCATTACCACGTTGCGAACACTAAAACCATTAAAATAAGAGGAAAATAGAGGTGATTTATGAGAGAATATTTTATACAACTCCTCAGGAAAAGTTTTAAAAATTATGTACTTCGTGAAAGATAAACTATGTACTAATGGTGTTATGATATAAAAACATGAAGGGCAATGAAAAAAAAATACGAACAAAATGTGTGGAACAACAACGCTAGTTATTCCAACAATGCACGGCTCACTTATCGAAAGAGGATGTACGTACGTGTACGTACTTCGTACGAAATTGAGTTGTTTAGCTTAACGCGATAACGATAAATCGTACCGGTTCAACTGAGCAATTACTGTCGTGTGCTTTATTCGCCTCTCCTCGGTAATACAATTAAACCGACTACACAACTATCTGTTTGTGTATCACATGACTATTTGTATCAAACGCGTATACGACGACAACGAAACATTTGTTTTTATTACTACCATAAATACATATAAATTGCAAGTTGTATGTAAACTAGTAAAAAGTAGTTAAAAGTAAATTAATTACATAAATGTCAAAAAGTTCGTTAACCTGGTAAAAAATATCGAAACGAAATCTGCCAGTTATTTGTGTGAAATTTATTTTAGTTTTATATATAAAAGTACTTAAATTTCCATTAAAACTTCTTCTTCAGATACGAATTCCACCTTAGAACAGCTATTACGTTACCTGCAACAAAAATAAAATATACATTTTAAAATTACCTCAAATTGGTAAGAAGACGCAGAAAAAATAAATAAATATTTATGAATACCTCAGACAACAAGCGCAAGCGGCCGTGTTTATGAGTTTAAAAATGTAAATCAAGAGAGACTACTGCACAGTTTGTTTCGTGTGATATGAAAAAATCCCACGGATGAGAACATACCGCGGCCAATGCCATGGCTAGCCGTTGCCTATTTTTAAAACGTAAAACGTTGAAGTCGCTTCCGTGAAATGGTCAAGGGAGCGGGGTGGCCCAACGTAAGTAAACTAATTTGCGGCAGCCATTTTGCAATATGGCGCGCATTATAACGTCTCTTTATCGAGTCCATTTGGCCGTTGCTACTCTTTTTAATATCGTGCTTTAATTTTATGCGCCTGTATCTCTGGGGTTATGGCTTAATTGGGGTTTTTCGTACTCAGGCCTGTGTTTTTATTATTCATTGCTTATGTAACGAATGTAATTCTTCCCTTTTTTATTACTATCATTTCATAGTTAGAGTCCCTTGGGAATTTTTTAGGATTTTCCAAAACATATGTATAGTTTGTATATATTTTTTTCGGAATACAGTAAGAAAGGGGTGGGTTCCAGCTACAACTAGTCACTGTCGCCAACGGACATCTACAGCGACTTTGCACAGGACTGTCAGTAGATATCAAACTCAAATATTATTATTAGTTACTACTTAAGTTAATTGATAATACATAGAAGTAAAGAAACAGGACTTTTAATAACTGATTAAGCAAGATGGTAGGTATATGAGTAGAGATTGTGGTGTCTTATTAAAGTTGGTCATTGATGCGTTGCTGCGCCTGAGTAGGTACTAAGGTAGACGCTTACACAATACTCACGGTCCGGCAAACACATGAAAAAGAAACAAATTTTATATGATGCGAATTTTTTGACGTAGTTATATGTGTAGAAGTACAAAGCGAATAGTATATAATTGTAACATGTCCTAACAGTAAAAAAATGTTTGCGATTTTTGCACATTATTTATTTTGGGTTTATATAAACTTGATGTCATTAATCAGATACTAATTATAATAAATCCTTAAAATTGAAACAAGAACACCGGAATTTCCTTCTGAAATATTATAATACAGATAATTTTCTTTTAGTATTAATTAAGTTATCTCTGTTCGCGCTGCGTTTGTTTCATTTGCATAATAACTAATTCCGCAAGTGGGTAGAGTTGTAGGCGAGGTTTTGTTTGTTTTGTTTTCATAGTTAATCGCAATGCTTATCAAGCTATTACTTGCATTCATATCAAGTTAAACAATATACCCGGACATTACCTTTAAAGGCACCTAAAATGGCGTAAATATAAGATTTACACAAATGTAAATAATAACATGGCACAGAGCGTGAATTACTATCTAATTACTTAATTACCTATATCATTACTAGTGACTTATAGAGGCACAATTCCAAAATTACCTTATCCGATGGAACTAGAAAGTTAGGTTGAAGAATATCGCAAATCAACGATTAAATTATGTAATTGTCACATGTTAGGTAATTTAAAACTTACCAAGGTAACCGGAACAACAGGTTTTACTTGAGCATTAGCATAAATGGCAAAGGCATACGTTTGTACAGAAGCCGTATTGTTGTAATACATATATAATGTACCTAATAAGAAAAACGTGCAATAAGCATTTCGTTGTATGACAATGTTTTCATTAAATCAGCCTCACGGATGAACAAGCCTTAAGCTTAGGGAGATAAATGAACTCGCAAACGTAATGTTGTAATACTGCGTAAATCCCGAGTGAAGGTGATTTTTACTGCCGGAAACAGTGGGATGATAAAAATGTTTGACTGTCGAAACTGCCCTGATTGTTTACTCTCCGTAAAATGATCATCAGTTGTGCCGTTACTATTTGGACGGTCAATTTGCGTCGAATGTTTGAACGCCTCGTAATTAAATAATCATTCATTAAAATCAATGCGATAGTTATCACAAAATCGAATTCAGTCTATTTGTCCCCCGTTATGCAGGGACGGCGATATTGACTGACACCGATTAGAATCCAGATGACAATTTCGCACGTATGTACCTATTAATCGCTAAGATTCACAACAAGGAACAATTTAAGAAACAAAAAAGTAATAAAAACGCGTAATCCGAAACGCCGCAGGCTGTTACAAGACTACTTAAGACGTGCAAAGTCAGTTTTCAAATTAATTTCCCAATCAAATACGCGAAACGTTTATCACGCTTTATAAAAAATTAAGCCTATTAATCACAATATTGGACAGCTATTGGCGGAGGGTTCGATTCGAGGGAAAGAATTTCCTTTATTGAAAATTGAGAACAAAGAAAAGTGTTTCATTCCCGGATTTCTCTTGAATATCAATTTTTTAAAGTTGTAGCAACGACTGATATTACGAGATGACTATTTTTATGTAATGAAAAAACTTATACATATTTTGAGCCTTGCGGTGTTCTTCCAAAGTGTGGCGTGAAGAGTTGGCAATTATATGTATAATAATCAATACAGATAATCAAAAGAGGTTTAATACGATAATAATAAAACCAATTTATTATTTATTACCTGACAATGTGGGCTTTTACTTAATTACATAAAAACAAAACAAACTTTCTACAACCTGACTCGTGCAAAAATATCAGCCAACGTCGCCCTTAACATTCCTATGTATAAGCGTATTAACTGAACATTAAGTAGGTACTTTTTAAACAAAACTTAAATTTTTCACTTATCTCTTATTTATTTCAGTTAGTTTGCTGTGTTGAAGGTAGGCTTTGCTCAATTTTCTTTCGTCTTTGTTAACTCTACAGCGAACATAATGAATGCGAAAATTGGAACTAGAATATAACCGTTCTTTGTTTTTCAATGTTTTATTTACTTTTGCTTAAAAGGAAATTAAACTTTTGAAATGTCTGCAATTTTACGGTAGGGGAAAGTGTCATAAGAAAGCATTTAATTCTATACAACGACAACGACAATTGCTGTATTTTGCAATCGATATCTTTTTTGAAAGTACCTACACAAAAATAAAAAAATTTTAGCACATTAATCAAACGCTAAGTTATTGCTGTATACAAATAATTTTTATAGTCTTCCCCAGACTTCATCATATTCATATATTTTATTCAAAAGTTTACTTTAAGTTCCACTGTAAAGTGAAAGTGTATTCAGGTTTCACGCTGTTTTACTACAAATATCTCGATACACAGCACCATGCTCAGTTACACTATTTATGGCTGTATCTATATGTGCCTCTTCCACATTATATATAAAAATAATAATATAATTGTTCGGAGGATAAAACGGCGGTTACACGGTATTAAACGGCGGTTTGCAAACAGAGGTTTAAAATCAAGGGCGTTTGATTGTCACTTGATATTTGGCATAACACAACTGTCTACACCGTTTCAAACCTCTGTTTCAAACCACGGTTTAATGCCTTTAATATATTTATATGCCAGATTGCCCTCTACATACTATGTATATTGTACCTATATTAAATGCACACACTAGCTTGAAATTTGGTACGATCTTATATAGTATCACATACAGGCATATATATTCAAATTAAAATTAAAATTCTTTATTTGTGAATGTAGGCATTACAGATCTTAACGCTAAGTTAGTGCGCTACAATCGGCCCGTAAGGGCATACAAATATTTAATAGATTAAAATTGTTGATCCTTAAATTAAACAAAACAAGCAGTCATATATGAATGTAGAATTAATGTACGCTTGCTTTTATCGTACAAGTGAAAGTGCACTGAGCTGTGGCTGCACTGCGAATATCTCGATCGGCGGCCGTCGCTCCGGCGCTCGTGATCCGACTGACCGGACACCCCGTGCCATAGCACCTGTTACGTTTGCAACACGCCAGTGGACCGTTGCAATTTTGAACTCTTTCTAATCTCTATTACCTGTGCAACAGACCTTATTATACACCGTTATATTTATTAGCCTCGTAGTTTTTTCTAACATGATCAATAATAATACGTAACGTAAACTATTTATCCTACAAATTTTTATTTACACAGCGATAAAAGTGAACGGTTTCTACCATATATTTGTTTAAATATACTTGAGAAAATTACATTTATTTACTAAAGCAATGAAAAATATTTTTTATAGTACAAAAAATAATCTCTAAGGGCTCTACCAAAACACGTGTCCATCTAATCCACAATTACGACTATAGTGACCACACAACTGATAACCATTCATACATCTATACATAGTACTTGATTTACATATTTACATGACACCTAGACATAGAACAAAAGTGCTTATCACACAAATGTTTGTTCTGGATGGAAATCGAACCCGCGACCTTCGGTTTAACACTCAGGCTCATTAACCATTACATCAAGAGGCCAGATCTAAATACATATTTTGTTCATAACGAAATAATCATATAAAACGAAACGATTAGTTTATTTCAACGCTCATAATTGCGAATGATGCTTATAGGTATGCTCACGGTACTGATACTGATATATGTAGATACACTAATTTATGTAGGCAGTAGAACGGAAAGCTAAACGTTTTGTGACACGGCCGCAATATCCCGCGCATTTGAAACTGGCTGTCGTGATTATCGGATGCAGACTCTCACCGAGCGTGCGGCGTGCAAATTAATGCTTCTCGTTGCATATCACATCACATAGTTCTTGTGTGGAAGCACGCACGTTGAAGCATTCGCAACGCACCTAAAAACTGTACATACACTGTGTGCTGTTTCGCGTATTTACTCACGAAACGAATACCTGATGTTGAATTCACAATCGTGTTCGTTTAGTTCTATCTGCGATTGCATTTTAAAGGAACAAATAAGTTTCGCGCCAACTTATCGATTCTAATCTTATTTTTGTCTCGTCATCTTCATCAGCATTAAACTTATTTCAGTAGTGGATACATGTATACTTACATATTTATTTAAGGGGTTATATCATCGCATGCTACATACTGAAGGTGATAAAACAATTTTTTGGTCTAAATTTTGTTCGAACCTCTCAAAACCTGTTTCGTACGCTAATCTAAAGGAAACGAACATCACGTTAAATATTTCTGGCTTCATCATCCTTTCCGAGCCCTGTCAAACCTTCTTACTAACCGGGTTATTTTTGGCAACATAGAAACAATATTCAAGAAGAGAAAATTTTCCAATATGAAGGTAAATTCGAAAATCGATACAGACATGTCATTATTAGAATACCCATAATAATAACCTGAATGTAGTAAGATTGCTTCAATGTACCTACTTTACAATGCACTAGTAACATAATTACTGATTGAGCGTGTGCATCTGTACCGTTATAAGCTAGAACACTTTGAAATATTACTAAGCGCAACAGGACTTGACAAACTAGGCGTTTAATAAATCTATTTCTTTACATTTTTTTTTATACAAGGTGTTTGGAACTAACGAATCCACTTTTATCCACCGTTATTTATAATCTTATTTGAATCATATAAATATTACGCAAAGAACAAACGTTACGATTTGCAAATTGCAAATATTCAATATGAGAATTATAAGCAGCTGATGCTAGAATGTTAAGGAGATCGAGAGAAAAAATGAATAGACGTACAACGGAAGAGAGACACTATTTAAAAACAAATATCCTACATCTACTTCATTGACAAAACTCGACTCTTTTATGCAAAAATATAATTAAGCACCGTTAACATGTTAATAAAAGTAGCGCAGTGTGTAAACGGCCTAACTTCAAACACAGACGATTATTATCTAGTACTCTGATTACCAGGAAACGCCCGCAGAAGTTATCGTTAAAGTCGAGTTTATACTCAACTAGTCGCGTTGTTGGAAATGTTGAACCACTACTGTTTTAGTTCGCCGAAATTTCGCGAAAACTATTAGATTTATGTAAATTTATTTTACAAGTAGTTACACAATGCTAACTCACAATATTTTCATTTCATTTAGGTTAAAACCATTTTTACGTAATTGAACTTTAACCCGTTAAATCGACGACAAGGCTGCAAATCAAATAATTTTATAATTATGCGCTGTAGTATTTTTTATTGCTCTATTTCCAAACCGTACAGATTAGTCAGTACGGGAATGTCATATTAATCAACGATCGTTATCTTACTAGTTGCAAACTTAATTTGTACTGAAAAACTTTCTATGTCAAAATAATAATATGTCAAAATAATAAAAACGTAGTATGCATTGAAGATTTTCAACTAGAGCAAATGTAGAGGAGACATGTCTATTCATATCTCTTTTTTTGGTTTCAAATTCAATTCTAAAGGCTGACAAATAACCATATTTATCTAAGTTCGTGGTTACTACATAAATTAATGAAGACACGACACGATTTTGAATTTAAAACATTGATATAGCCAGCCCTGATGAGACCAACCATTACCCTTATTAAAAGCTAGAACGCTTAGATAGGTGGAGGTTGCCATTGTCAAATTGGCGCTAAATAGCAACCCAGTGAAGCCCTCCCCTGACAGCCACGCAGCTTACCAAACAAGTAACATTTAATATTTCCGAGCGGGGGAGGTGATCGTTACTAAAGGGGATCCGCCGCTGGCAGGTGACTTCGCATATGCCCTCTTTAAATGCCAACGACCCCCGGGGTAATAAAACATACACCTTTTATTGATAGTGTAACAGAATATGGGTAGCTATATCTCTCTCTTTTATTATAAAAACGTCGATGTATGCTTGTTTGCTAATCAGATTACAAAAATTACGTATATTAAGTAACTTACGTATATTAAATAATCACTGTCAAAGGAGGGTGTTGAATTTACGGGGAGCAACACAAGTACTATATTTTGACCAGTGAGTGAAACAATAATCAAATTTGACAAACGTGTTTGTATATGAACGATGATCTCCCAACATACATATTATGTAACATCCTATGGCAGGAATTAATTAATTATTTTTTGATACTTATTCTCCCACAGAAACTCTACATTAATTTCGGTATGCCCGGAGAACGTTTGGATGTTTTTGTAGTTAGGGATTTTGATTTATTATAGGTATTTACTGCGGTATAGGTAATAAATAGACTTTTAATATGTGAAGTGTCCTAGAGTACAACTATTCACATTTAACTTTAAAAATACATGTAATAGAGTTTATTCTCTTCTCAAAGGTGTCGTTAAAAATATGTTACTTAGATTACTTTACACACTTCCCTGTCAAAACGTACCTATTATTAACTCCCGATTTGTACCTATTATTGCGCGCTATTTCATTTGAAATGACAAATCACGAGTTAAAATTAACAGAACCTCTACAAATATCGTTATTATATTTTAAAAAATATTACCAACAATATTCCAGTTTTCTATTTAGCTTTCACAGTTCTGTGACGCTAGACACATTCCCCGAGGGCCACCGAGCGAAACTCGTAGGAACATCATAATGTCTAATTAACTAATTCGCCTTGTGACATTAGTGCTAATATAAACACACGGTCGGGCGTTGTTTGCGAGCGGCATTTGTCTTATTCCAAGCGAACAAATGACATTAACTAGGTTTCTTTAAAAAAAAATTAAATTGAAAGGCCGTATTTCATGAAAATAAAGGAGCTAACGACAATAATGTATATAAATAATAATATGATACACGTTAAAGATAAAATATTTAAACACAAACCATGGACGAGCGTTGTGAGACAATGTTCAATGTGCGACACATTTGATTTTTTTTTTATAAAACAAAAAGAGTTCCGGGTTCAAGACCCGGTCTGCAAGTGTAGCACGTATCTATGTGTATGACGTATTATCAAATAAATAACAATAACAAGAAACCACATTATAAATATGAGTGGGACATGCAGATACACATATGTCGCTCATAGACACTAATACACCAACATGAAGGTAGTCAAATGATAAAATTGGACACCATTTGTCTACTCATTCCAAAATCGAAGCGACAACCGTGTATTTGTTAGAAATTCTATCAAATAAATAAGTACAATTATATTTAGTCAGAAGGCGACAAGTCAATAAGCATCATATTGTTACAATTTTTTTGTTCAATGTACCAACTGCCTTCAACAGTGAGACGGTTTCCTAAAGTACGAGAAATCTTGGCGAGCGTTAATTTGCAGTTAATTGATGAAAAGTAAACTTGGTTATTATTCCGAACACAAGTGTGGTGCGCGCGTTTTATTTGCTGATCTTATACTGCAATTTAATGTCTATTCGGTGAATATTTATAGACAGTTCTATTTTGTTTCTAATGAAGGAGTTAGTTAAATCTATTCAATTATGGAACGATACGAAAAATATATTTGGGAATTTTTAAAACGAAGAGAAAATTTGCCGCAAAAAACTTAGCAACACAACTGACGCTACTCGAGTAATGTTAACTGGCAACGGCACAAAAAAATAAAAATTCCTACTTAGAGACAATTTGGAAATCTTTACTGGTGTGTATGACCACATACGTATATAATCTGATAAGACTTCATACTCGTGTGCGGCTGGAACAATTATAATGAAAAGTAAATGTACGCATCCAAGTAGTAGGTATAACGTGAGACAGCGCAACCGTTACGTCATATTTTGTTTCATTCTCACAGCACAGTTAATAAGTTTATGTGTACAGCGGATTGAACCCAAGTGTCAAGTTCAAGAATTGTCTTGAAGGCTTCTATTCCGTAGATACTTAGTAAGAAATACATCATAGAGAAATTTACGCGTGGATTATATGAAAACAAGACATCAATACCTATTGTTGTCATGTAATCGTTCAGCTGTAATATTTTTATTACAATTCGTTAGGTTATTGATATACCTAGTAGTAATTCATAATATAATAGACATTCGTATGAAGTCTCATCCATGATCAGACGTTCCAATTGATTTGTCATTGTTGCCATCCCTGTGTACAAAATTTGAGCACCTCGTGAATTACTAGAAATCAATCAAATAATATAAAAATTACGTATCTGAACAAATTGCTTTCAAATTTAAATCCTAAACGAAAGGATGAAAACGGTACAAGCATAATTGACTATTAGAAATTATCTAGTAAGTAAAATATCACTAAGAAGACTTAATAGAACATTTAATACCGAAATTAACATTTAGTCATTTAACACAATGTATGTAGAATCAGAGCTGTATGCTATTTATAAAATTAATATATTTTAAAATATGAACAATATAGTAGGAAGGCATATTTCGAAATTAACTACTAGCGAATTAAAAACCTAATAATTGATGTATAACATATTTACATTTCTATTTACATGAAGTAGTTGATTACATTAAAATAAGTACATAATTCATATGCTTGAGCCATTCGAGTCGTATACACCTGTTCTGACATTTTTACAGGAGTGTTAGAGCGATAAAAGAGTACTATAAATAAAAACCTGACATTTCTTGCGACTATATACATATATACATAGAATGAAAACATCGAATGCATAAAGCTTACGCACGTTTAACATGAATACGTCTTTTATTCATTATAATACCTAAATATTAAAACATTGTATTTCATTTTAAACTGTTTGATTCTTGTATTGCCGTTTGTGGTATTCACGTGATTACGCTATAAAGAACAGTTTAATCAAAGTCTAGAAACAAGAAAAATAACGAGAACAAAAAAGAAATTCAGCATGGAACTGAAAAAAAATCTGTTGCTAAAATTTCGCACATTAAATGAGAGCCGGATGCCCGTGGCTATTAATTAATAACTCAGTTAAGCCCCTACTAAAGCTTAACACATCAGGCTCGGGCTGCAACTTCCGGTCAAATCCCGCGCCTCAACCCGCAAGCACTTCCGGTCACCGAAACTCCACCGGAGTTGCCAGTTACCAAATACTCGTTTAGTTAAAGCCTCGAATAATACGCGTTATGTTATGGTTAATATGATAAACAATGTTGGAAAAAAATTATAACCCGCTTTATCCTGATACCACAGAAACGTACCCGTATTTTGTAATTTCGCTAAAGAAAAATATTAATTCGCATGTAATTCTATTTTCATTCAATTCGGAATAACGAATTACCGCGGAAATAACTTAAACGATAAATTTATTACCTACAACCGAAGGTAATGTAATTTAATGACCAGGCGCTTGAAAACTGCATAGTTGTTTCCGTAATGTTTTTAATAGTTTATATAATATACATTAGATACCTAAATTTATACATGTGTGGTAACGATTTCAATCTATGAAAGCATACTTCGAAATATTACATGAACATTATTTTCTAACAAACATGTTACATTCATCCTGACGTAATTATTTAAAGCGGCTGTAAAAAGCTATTCAATTCCATTGAACGTGAAGCTTTATTCATATTGTTGGGCTATTGAAAACATACGTGTCTTTTTGGTAACTTCATTCATGTATACAACCATCATAATGAAATTATTAGTATTTATCCTAGCAATTTATCCTTGTAACTTAGGCAAAACTGGTCTATTACTCAGTTACGTAAAGTGTAATATTTTATTGTTAGCTAGGTATTAAGTAAATAATCGATTCAATATAACGGTACGATTGAAATATTTCACACGGCATTTTAGTTTTCTAATTAATGTCAAGGCGGATTGTTTCCTTTGGCGGTTGTTATGTAATTTATTTCTCAAGCGGATTTATTACAATTCAGTACCAAAGTTTACTTTTAAAACTAATTGTTAAAGTTAGAGCAATTTTATATATTTTTGCACAAAATATCATTATAGACCAATAAAGTCTTATTAATACACGCCCAATTTAAAAATTACGGTCTACAAAAAGTGAAAGCTGTAAGTTACACACAAAGCAAAGCGAAATTTTCCCATTGTTATCATACAAACTTCTTCAACGGGCGTATTTTCTATTAATTCTATAACCGCGTATCGACAAAGATGTTAGGTCGCTGCGGTCGTGGCAAAACTCGTGAAGATTGTGGGACGTGGATGTTGCGGTTTGCTGGACCGCCGCTCGCCGCTTCCCGCCCCACAGGGGCCAGATTAACGTCACTTGACAACAATATCCATTTCTTTATACAAATATTGACTCTGTCCATAAATATTTAAGATTATCATGAGGTTTTGCACCTTCGCTTTACATTGTAATGGAAACTTTAGACAACGGACACAAGTAAAAGGCCGATTTAACAAAATGTTAAAAATCATCACACAGTGATAATTAACTGTTATGAAATTTATGATATTTATGATAATAAGCTATGTTTTTCATTCGTACATTAACAATGTGGAGATGTTAAGAGAATTTTACCGATATAGGATTTTCAATAAACTTGTCAACGATGCTACTGGATTTTACAATAAAAAAAATTAACCGCTAGTGAACACCATTTTACAAAAAATACGTAAACCTGTATGTCAAGTCGATTATATAATAATCTACTTTAACTGAGAAGACAAATTCAATTTACATAAAAAGCTCCCAGCTCGCCTAGTTACCATACTACGAATACACGGAAAGCGTAAACAGAAAACGCGCGAAACTGGAACGAGGAAAAATGAGAATATAGGCAACTAACTCAAAAGCCATTTTTTTAAATGCATGACACGCACGGATGCAAAGTCAAATAAGACCACAGTATATCAACCCGATGCATATCTGTGTATCTGCCCCCGAAAAAAACGTTATATGCGAGGGAAAAAGCATTACGTCAACACGAGAGACAACTATAATGGTTCCCGAGTTACTCGTTGGAGTGAAGGAGACAAAAGAGTAGTGTCATGCACCTGCGAGCCCTCACCTGGCGCAGGCCTCGTCCATATTTGATTAGGTTCTGTCGGGGTCGCCAGTTGTAACTATGATTGCGAGTGAATTTCGTTTCTACGACGTCACGTTAAACCCAGCGGTTAACGGGACTGAGGTAACGAGCCTTTGCGGTCATTTCTATGCTAATAGAAACCAAATGTTAATTTACTTTTATCAAACATTGTAATAGGTACCTTCCAAATTTACCAAGGTCTAGTAGACAGTGATATTTTACGAGTATACAAGTATGGACACATTTATTGTCAGCTTCACAAAATGTTAAAGCATGATAAATATAATTTTTAAATTATTTGATTTTATCGAAACGGATCAGCAGCATTTCTATCCACCGTTAAAGTACGCGACGTATAATAACTTAAACATCAATAGGTACCTACTTACCTACCTCGACCAAATACATAGATCAGGCATTGGCTGGTAGGAGTCATAATCAGAAGTCACCGAAACCAGCGTCTACTCGTATGTACAAAGAGTCTAACTAGGTGTCGTCCTATAAGAAAACATTGATTTTGCACTAAACAAATGAGATTATCAATTGAGATAAAAAATATCCTCTTTTAAGTTTGACCAAATAATAGATACTACAAAATTTCACTGAAATCGGTTCAATGGTTTCGGAGATTATCGCAAACAAGCATCGTGACACGGGATTTATATATATAGATATATAAGAGATAATAAACATTAAAGAGTCTATAAAAGAAAATCCAACCCATATAGGTAGAATTAATGGAGTCCAATCGTGACCTTACCCACATTACTCCGGTGACCTCCGTCTGTGACTAAATCTAATAAATTATACAAATTGATCCCATTAGGAATAAGAGTGTTGACGTTATTAAATTAGACACATTGTATTGCATTAGCGAGCGGCTACGTTTCATGAGAGTGAAATTTCAAATTTTATAAAAGAAATGGTTTCTACGTAAGGAATACTTCAACTTTCAAACAATTAAACATTGACACTAAATTGACTCATTTCAGTGAACGGTTCATTAGTTAAAACAATAATTTAAATAACGTTTCCTCAGTCATTGGGCATGTATGTATCTATCACGTATTTTTGTCAGGGAATAGCTACCAGAATTACTTACATTATTACATCGACAAAGTACCTACTTCTTTTTAGACCAAACATTAATTTATTATTGTTCTTTTCCTCTTCCTACTTAAATAATTAAACAATCAAACGTTAAAACGTACTTCACGTGTGATTGTCACGTTATTACTGTCTATTATTTATTATTCCATTATAGCCGACATACCGACTGCATTGCTTAACTAAAGCGAGGTAGGATTTCATTAACATGCAATAGTTATATCTATAATCTGTATATATAAATAAATTTGAAGTGTCTGTTCGTAACATAAAAATAATAGTTTTTTAATGAGTGCATGTGACAATATACACATGTAACACAAACGCTGACGGCCTGTCTGTTTGTCCCGCGTAATATCCGAAGCGGCTGAAGCGATTTCGACGGGAATTTCACTGGCACATAGTTGACGTTAGAGGAGTAACTTAGGCTTGGCTTAATTACTTTTAATGATAATGCTATAAATATTTCATAGCTAAACAAAAATATTCCACGCGGGCTAATCCGTATGTGCAGCTAATATTACATAAAAATTCCAATTGCCATTAATATATAATGAAGATTATGCGAACGTTAAAAAAATATCGAAAATGTATTAAAATATTTTATTACGTAATATCCTTCGGATATGTATTCCAACAATTCGTGCCACACGCACGAGTCCCAATTATGTATGACTTAAAACATTCTGTATTAATATTGTTCACAATCTGTTCAGCACCAGCCGCACGAATATGACATGTAGTCGTAAATATATGTATAAAACCTCAACCCACGTTTCATAGATAAAACACAAGATAAGCTATCAATGGATCAATAAATCGTAGCGTCATTTTCGTACCGTTTCGCCTCTAAGTAAATACATCAACAAAGCTTTAATTTAGGGAGTTTTGTCTTCATTCACACAGTCCGTAAACTGCAGAGATCGCTTAACATACGATGGTCTATGTATTTGTGACATGTGTAGTTTGCGCCTGCACTCTATAAGTATATTTGATTATAGGTAGTTAAATTGAAGGATACAGAGTTAACAAGAGTTATTTTTGTGAGGTCACGGTTTCTCGTTTCAATAAATAGACGCACGAGTCAGCGGGAAACGGAGCGGGCGTAAATAATTGTGACGATTTATTCTCATCGTCTAATTAGCTAGCTTCTAAACAATTTCGTACTTTAGACACTCGCACTGTACATACATCAGGCGAGAATGACGTTGCTCGCTCGGGAACTGGGTGAAATTGTAAACGTTAATTTATTACTATATTCGTGTGTGTTCGCGGAATAATATAATGATACCTCATTTTATTTTACCTTTTGAATCGTTTTCGTCAGTTCTTGCACTCAAAATATAATACACAGAATATGAATATTTAATTAATAATACATAATTATGAATATTTAAGTAGTAGGTAATATAAGAATATGAATATTTAAGTTGCATATTACACGTATTATAGTAAACATAATGTGGCGACACAAAAAAAAATTAAATAACTTAATGCAACACGTTCCTATTTTCAGATTCTATTTATTTATTATTTTAATTCCATCTTTTAATTAATAAAAACCTTACTTTGTTAAACTTTTCTAGAGGCTTTCTAGCAATAAAGTTTTTTATTATCAGTTCTTGCTTTATCAGTGAAGACCTATCTCAATTTTGAAAGCATGAATGTAATGCCTACTAACACATATTACACATACTAAAATGACCATAGTCTTTGTCATAATAAGGATAAAGTTTATATTGTGAGGTAGCAAATATACAAGAAAGCCTATATTTAAAAATTAAAACGCCGGCCTATTATGATATTTATAAGAAAACCACAATTTTCTGACAAACAAAATTCTTAGCGTGGGAGAGTTAATCACTTATAACAAAATTCTCTCTAATAAGTTTTTTCAAAGCTATGGAATTATAAAAGCGGTTTTATTAATATATACGACGAAATGTCTAATTTTTTACTTACACTGTGGAGCGAACGTGTGATCCAACTTTGTATACGTAATTGGTTACATAGAGACCGATAGCGACCAAAATGTTGGATACATTTTGGTTATCTGTATAATAAAATGTAAAATACATAACGAAACTTTTTACCCCTTACGGGCTGTTACTAAATAATGTTGTCACGAATATAATATTTTTTCCGTGTCAGCCGACAAAGTGTCATAAATGTGGACACGTCACTTGCATATTATATGAGCCCGTGTGAAATATTGTTAACGTTGATAATGGGGGATTCGCGTGTGGGCGCTCCCTAACTCCGGGCATTGTGTGACCGCACCTTTATACTACATCGCTGTTGATAAATATTTAAAAATAGGGCTCTAAATATGCAACTAATGAGTGTGATAATTTAAACGTAGGTAGTCAATTTTTGTATCAATGAAACAAAAATCTATATGTATAGTTACATTTAATGTCACTAACATACTTATCAAAGCGCTGACGAATATAGCACAAATTGTAGAATACAACTTGAATCGTTAGAATCTCTTTTGAAAAGACAATATATTGTTACAACCGTAATTAATCACGGCATCATGGAATTAAATTTAAGAGAAAAGTCCGATATGACAAAACAGAATCTAAGTTTTAAAATTATGCAATGAATAGGAAAACGTGAATAAAATCTTGCCCTATTAAACTACCACTGACACATTACACGGAAATCAAAGCACATTAAGAAAAGGAAAAGATTATAGAGCGAACGAATTCCCGCAAACACTTTTATAGATACCTACCGAAAAATACACATTATAAAATAAATTCTATATACGATGTGCATCCGTAAGTTAGTATGAATGTAGGTCATCACCAATTAATTTAAAATAATGGAAATTAATTATTGTGTATATCCTCAGTTACTAGAAACTAGGCTATACATACATATTTAATCGTAATAACCATCATCACAATAAGCTGATAGTGTAATTAATTAGTCAGTGCATTTTACGAGCTATTAAGTAAAACGCATTAACTAACATCCATTGTTATAACACTATCACCTAAAAATGAGAAAACGAATTAGTGCAAGTTAAGCAAGAGTAACGAGTGGAAACATTTAAAAAGAAAAGACGGCGGGATTTAAGAGTAGATGCGGTAAATTTCTCAAGGAAGGCACCCGATGTCTTCGCGGGTAACATATTAACTTCCGCGCCCATTCTCGCTATCCTCGGTACTTTTAAACATCGAATCGTTAATTTGCATTATATTCATGAAAGTACTTAATACTCTAACAGTGGTAGAAGTTTGATAAAATTGCGCTCCACAAAATATATGACAACAGTACACGTTACATTTAAATTGCTTGATTGCAATTTTTCGCATCATCTGCACAAATCTTCAGTAATACACTACTGTGCGGAGGTAGGCACATTACAATGCGATTAAAACAATTTAAATGCACAGAGTATTCTTAACAGCTGCAAATAAGCGTAAAATTCTCCACCGTAAAGCTGAGGTTAATATATGTTTTATTATGTAGCTATAGAAAATGTTTTTCGAATAATCAAAAATTAAAAAGGGGAAGTTCTGCATAAATTCTTTTACATTGACGTAAATCCATCGCTAAACACATACGCTACCGATCCGTCAACTGTTTTTCACCTAAAAATTATTTTACAACAGACACATAGTCGATGAGAAACGGAAGTTGGTAGTTATCACATCCTTTATAAATGTTGAAACTATCACACCGGCAAACTGTTCTGGCCTTATTTAACTAATTCTATTATAGTTTGGGTACATTTAATATGTTAAGTGTAGTTTTAAATATCCATTCACATCGTCTAATTGTTATGGCTAGTTTCGTAAACTATCCATGAGACACCTGCATCAATGTATGAATTTCTTCATTACAAGTTTTTTGTTTCAAAAAGGCTTTCATACGCTTTTAATCTGAATCATATTTTTATGTATAGGACAATATTATATTCAACAAAATTCTGACTTTACATCACATCGACCACCTAAACGAAACCATAAGTTGGTCCTGCCGTTTGGGCTAGCCGCCAAAATAATATTTTAGTAGTGACCTTTTGTCTTGTTTTATGGTTATCATCTTATAACTTATACCAGGTATGACAGGTTAATGTGCTTACTGGAACACTGTTATGTGATAGAAAATAGATTGTAATATTACTATCTCAAATTTGATGGTACTCGTACATATGGACAATCATTTACGTCACTATATTGTGACGTCGTGACATTCACGACGTGTAAAGTAGGTTATTTTGCTTTATCCCTTACCTATAAAGTTAAAAGCCTGAAATGGCACGTAGATACACCGTTTCATATCCCACTACAAAACAAAACGTTCGTTATTGGGAGAAGAATGGATCAATGTCCATATATACGGCTGCACTGCGATCCAATGTGTTAAATTTAAAAACACACGCCATTTCACAACAGAAATAGCTCGGTACGATTGTGTTGACAATGCCAAGGTAATTTGAGCGGAATTAATGCATCGCGTCGTCGATCTAACATGCAATTTAATCGATAAGAAGCACTTTCCTACATGACACAAACGAACGCACTAAATAACATTCACAATGTCGGTGCTCTTGACAGACGTGTCTCACGCGTACTACTCGTATTAAAGAATTTATCTCTTTTGTCTTACAATGTAACACAAATAGCGCTAACAACAACTTAAATATCACTTTAAGGCCAAGAGAGATTGAAATCTAAATTAAATTATATACACGTTTCTCACTATTGTGCCAAATCATTCAAGCACCTACGGTTGATTACTGCCACGTTCAGACACACGGTCGGGAAGATTTACATTTTTATTACAAATATATTTATGACACGAACAAACAAACACAATATTCGACATTCTATTTAAACCATTTGCCAAATGAATTTAAATTGTTATACATAATACAGTGAATAGCGAAATGATTTCGTTTTACATTCTGTAAAGTACTTAACCAGTCCATAACACAATAAGTGCCTGTATTGATTCATCATAAAATGTTCGACGAGGATTCGTTTACATATTGGTTTTAATACAAAAAAAATCTCGTGAGAATGTAAGTAGCTATACAAAGTTTTCTGTTTTTAAAGAAGACTATTATTGTATAAAAGTTTCAAGCGCCCCAGCACTTCCCATTTGATTGAAACCTCAGAAGTTGAAAGCCTATTTTAATTATTATAAAAGACTTACGGAAGGTCAACAATTAGGTAGACAGAAAAGACCGTACATCAATAATATAGGCTGATTTATGAAGTTTTCTAATCTATGTTAATGTAAAGTTTAAATTCCGATAAACATCTTTGACATTATATCACATAAATATATGTTAATATGGCTTAATCGTGGCGGAACGAATGCAAAAAAGTGCACTGTACTCTTATGTAGTGAAAATATTTAACGCGTGTTAGTTGAGAGCACTGCGGGGCACTGTTACCTACACAATGTTGTTTTCTTGTGCAATATTGTTGAGATCGGCACCGTTGCGAAACTTTTATACTGTATAGTGCACCGTATGACCGTCAGTATGTCCTTTTGCATCGTCATGAGATATGGACAACGCCGCGTCGGTCGGCAATCATTGATTTTTGATTCATACGCGCATAAATTCTGTTTTAAGTAGTTTAGCATCACATTTTTATTGAATTATCTATTACTTTTTTAAATATGTATGTACCTACTTACAATTAATTTTAAGAATTTGTGATTCTTATTAAATTAGTATTACGACTACTCTATCGCATTAGGTTTTCCCTGTAATGGCAGCCGTAAGGATATTTTGAAGTAAATAAACAACTTCAATACCTATACCTACAGATTCACTTCTATTAATATCAAGAGTAAAACAAAACTGCAATTTATCTATGATATAATTATAATATATACATATCTAAACGAATTACAGGATTAACGAATTATCGTACAAATTAAAATAATGATACGCATAATTAATTGTATGTAACTTTTTATACAGTTCACACAAAGTAAATTTCCTTTTAGAGCCACCAACACATTAATTCCCACAATTCGTTAATGTCAAAACTGAGTCAAGGCCATAATATATTTGATATTATTATATCCTTAATGCTGCTTATTTTGCAACTATTAAATCACCCACAAAAATATCATTATTTTAAATTATACGATGTAGAGATACTTCAAACTGGCAGGTAAGACTATAGCACCAATAACCATGTCTGATTGGAATTTAATATTGGACAATACAATGCTTTTTCATGTCCTTAACTGTGTATATTATATTACATTCGTGGTTTTAATCGGTATCTAAAAAAATAAACTAATTGTTCCATATTTGAATTCATGAAGTTCCATATTGTACAAATATGATTGAATGTAGTATAGCTACACTTAGCATTATGCAAGCCTATATCCTACAGCAATAAAATAAATTGGGAAGCTTGAAAACTTTTTTTCACTCTGCAAGTCAAACAGTTGATCGTCAATAGAGTGCAGGTCGAACGCAATCATTGAACATTTTCATAGCTCAACCTCGCCGATACGCCTGTGTATTTACCAAATTGAAAAAAATCCACCGGTATATATAACGAAATAGCTCCTATAGAACTCTTGTGTATAACCAAATAAAGTGACTCAGCCGTTATAATAAATTTGTAACTTTGTTTCTAAATGAATACGAATTTAATTAATACAATTATTTCGAAATGTTCATTTTTACACTGTGTTTGAATTTGACATCAATAGAGTTATTTATCAATGATTTATCCAATATGCAATTTACTACTTATTCCGCTTAGGTGTATTTAAAGCTTACCTTTAGAAAATACAAAAACATTTCAAGTGTCTTACCTGAAAAGAAAATTCTCATATTAGTTAACCATAATATATAATAATAAAAAACATAACACAAGTTATTACATTTTTATTTTTATAAAAACTTGTATTCGAGTTTAATACAGAGAAACCTAAGATAAATATTATGTTTCTTTATATGTTAATAATATTTACATTCATAACACAATACATTCTTATTACCTCCTGCAGCTAAAGTTCTAGAAGTTAAGCTTTAAGGAACTTCTGATATATGCCTGTACGGTAAACGAGTAAAACTATTAGCTAATTTTTGTTAAACAGCTTGCAAAGTATAATTATAATTATATTGCATTATTATGCAAATGCGAAAATTTGCAAATAAACGAAGGTCGAGTTTTTTTTGCAAATAATAAAAGCGACCAAAGTCGAATACATACGAATATCGAAATAGGCGCAATAATATCAATCAAACAATCCTATAAAGCATTCATCGCGGACGGCGGGCGATGGGATATTTCAAGTTGGTCATATTTACCCGGACCGCGGACACCGATCGCGAATGAATCTGAAATGAGGCAAATAAGCAATTACGCGCTCACATTCGGGGCTCGATTTCGCGATGTGGGAAATGTTCAGACGCGCTGTTGGTCACGGGAGCGCTCCGGGCCGGTGAGTGGACGCACCGTTGCGTATTATAATTCAACGTGACAATAAAATAGGAACTACAAAAATCCAGTCGGAAGCTTCCCTTAAACATGAACCTCTATAATCGCTAGAAGAATTTCAATAAACGTAACCTGGACATTAGATAACTGAGCTCTACTATTTTACTATAATGTTTGCGACAATTAGGTATGGACAGGTAGTGAATTTTAGCAGTTAGAAGGAGTTTCATGTTTCATAACTTTAAGGCAATTGAACTGATCCAATTAATTCGTACGAGATCATCGTAAGTTACGCCTCTAGTCGTTTACTTTAACCTTGTAATTGATATAATCGAACTGAATCAACTCGTGCAAAGTTTATTGCATCGTATATTTAAATTTTGTCGACTTGGCGCACAAATATTTCACACATACTCGTAGGTAGGTACTGCGGTGGCGCGGTTTGGATCGCGGTCGTCATTAAAAGAAAACACTTTATTACTACTCAACGTAGTATATACGGTCCATAACAGTGCAATGGTCGCCACACAATGCCAACAAAAAAATTGTGCTGTAAAATCAATTGCGTGGCTCATGATGGTGACCTCCAAGTTAGCGTCAGGGATTGCGAAAGAAAGTAACAGAGTGCTGATCATGTCGTTCACAGACGAAGCGTCACCGCAGTAAATAACAAAGAGCGCGGAATAAATGTATATTACCGATATATGTACCTACTTATTAATTTATTTGCATAACAAAACATCGCCCAAACAACGCGCAATGTGAAATGTAATTATGTAAACTAATTCTTTAACCGGTATATTCGATGATTAAGTACCTAGCTCTACCTACTGCAGGTACTAAAAAAACTTTATGAAAAATATTTACGATACAATTTATTTACGACGTGGAATCACAGGCCACGTGTTGTATGTGTTACACGGGTGCTTTTACAGTTTTATCATGAAAATACGTAAAGGATCCAATTTACATAATAAGCTTTCGCCCGCGTACGCACCGAGAGCGATATATTCAAATTCTTGTTATTATTTTACATTATTCAATCCATTCCAAAAATTATATTCTGAAAGTGAATCAAATACATTAATAACAGCGAGGTTAAGTTAACATTCATCGCGGGGTTTGCGCGTCAATAGATTTGAAAAATAATCGTATGCACATGTAGGTACCTAAACGAAGACCATCCGTCACACCGATCACGACATTTACAAGTTGCAAAGCGATTTTAATGTTGACAAAATTGTGTTATTCTTGCCACTGCAGTGTGGTACCTATTTTTACATGTCTAGAAACCGATTTACGACCCACTGCTAAACATACATAGAAGAATAGCCCGCCAGACTGCTCCAGGGTAGATTAGCCTAGATGTGGGTTAGTGGCCATTCGGTTTGGTGGAGATTTTTACGCTACAGTTAAAGCCTTCCTCGAAGTTTAACTATCGTTACCTAACAACAGCGCCGGAACGGACTATGTAAAATGCCTTTCCAAAAACAAAATGGTGATACCTATTATAATTTAATATAGGTCACAGGAAACCACTACTTTAGCCTGTTTATTAAATATTACTTTACTGTTATCGATCACGATACATTATACATAATTGCATATTCGTTTGAGCGCCATTAGTTCTATCTGAATTATCTATTAGTTCTTAGCGAAATGAAATAAAATGAAATAGTCAAGTAAGGGCGCAGCGACACAGCATTGGTCGCTCGCCAACTGTCGCATGACACCGCACATGCTCTCAGCCGCCACAATCGAAATAAGGGTCACACATTGTTACATATTTCGATGTGAACTATCCACCGTTTTACCTGATGAACGCATAGACAGTAAATTTTAATAGTGCCAAATAACTGAGAATAATTTTACTTAATATAACAATTTGTTATCTTTAAAATTAAAATACTGCTTTAACCACTTAATGCAGTAATTGTTATGGATTATAAAATGAATATTAAGACATTTAAAGCCAATTCATACTAAAGCGTATGGTCGAGGTGATAATAGGTACATGATTCCAGTGTTAGACATCGTATAAAAAGTGTGTCAATTGAACGACACGCTCTAAATAGACATACTGCAACGTAACTTTCGCATATTTTGTACTATCTGTATAAGGAACAAATGGGGTTGACATGTACCTAGCGTACCCAAACCCCAAAACAAATATAGACTAAAAAAAAACTTTTGCATATTCGCATTTTTACTTAGTTTCCATAACCCTTTCATGACCAGCAACAGTAATTTTGCTTTTTGATCTTAAAGTAGTCTAATAAAAACGATAATTAAATCTGAAGGCAGATTGGAGCTACCGTTAACAACTAGCACCAGACGTTTTGACGAGAACATAAAATAAAATGGACACAGCGTTGGTCGGCGGCCAACAGTCGCGCGACATCGCACGCGCCTCCTGTCCACGCAGTTTTCAGTTATCACCACACGCTGCGGTGTAAATTACGAGTATATCCCCGACAATGACTGAAATACGTAGCCAAACGGAGAGTTAAAATTTTTTTGAATTTTAAAATACAATTTAATTAGCCGATCATTTTCTTTGTTTACAAAACGACAACAAAAATTTTTGACATTACGAAATGGTCTTCTTTAATTAAATGTTCTAGCGTGTGTATACTTTTATAATATTAAACTAACTAATCTACTGCCAATTTCCGTCCTTTAAGTTTTAAGAATCATCCAGATTACGGAATTATTTTAGTACAGATATTTTATGCGCCATTGATAGTAGGCATCAAGCGTAGAATACAAATTAATAAAAGTGACGAATTAATACTTGTGGGGCGCCACACATTGCATCTAATTGGCATTTCCTACTCAAAGCTAAAATAGCCCAGTTTCTAAATGGAGTTCGTAAATTAGCAAGTTAGTAAGCGAATGTTGACCTGTTAGTTTGTTTACTCTAGTTAAGTCCTAAGAATGATCAAACCCTTTTTGTAATTCGCAATATGACCCCGAATATTTCACAATGTTTTGAAGAAAATATAACTACGATGATAGACAAAATTCTTTTAATGTAATATAAACGTAATTTCGTAATTAGGTAGTTATAGTTAATACAGCAATTTCTAATTGACACAATTTATTTCCAGATCCATCGAAATTTGAAACGAAACTTGTTATTAAGTACATATTTTCAAATATTATCATGAACACTAAGGAACCTAATGATCATTGCGTCGGTAATAATATCAGCCGGGTTCTTGAGCCGTTCGTTACTCATTATCGCGTACCGACATATAATTTTATCGTACTCTCATTTCACAATGCGTTCTAACGATCTGTCGTAACTGACCGCTCAGGGTACCCCGGTACCCCACACTACCCACTAAGGTACGAGCGTGCCCCGCACACGCGCTTTGAATGTTAAATCTCTCACTGTACAAGAAACTATGGAGTGGTAATTGTAATACGCACTTGTTCGTATGTTCTTGACAAAGAATAAATCGGATCAACTATTGAAATGTCTAGGCAATTCGTTCGTTTAAAACGTTCGTTTAAAATACATATTTATATATACACCATTTATAAGACTGAAAAGAGAAGTAAATAATTTTTTTGAACGTGAACCGCTTCCGCCAAGTGTTGTAATACATATAAGGTCATTGAAATTGTAATTAAAGTAAATTTCTGAACTGACGATTCATACATTAAAATCCATCGTGAAAATACTGCTGCAGTCTCAAAAATAATATAAATAAAGTTGAGTTTTGATTTTGAATAGAATTTCAGTAAAGAAACATGTTTAAAGTTTAAATATTGGATGATTACACAAATGGAAATTCGGATATAAATATGCCAGCTCATTGGCATTGAAAAATTCGCAACGCAACTTTTTCAACTTACGCTATCTTCTTAAGTTTAAAGTTTTGAATCCCATTACCGATGAAATAACATTCCACGGCCGCAACAAACACAACCGGACACATCATAAATAGATTATATTTTCTATATATCTACTACATGGAGGAACGGCAGTGAATGCGCTATAAATCATAGCACCTTTTGTGGGCCGCCGACGTCCGCACAAGACTACCGGATGATCCCGCAACGCACGGACGGATTAAATATAATATTCTCGTAAATACGTTTGCAATCCGCCTTCTTTTATTTTATTACCCACATGTTTCTTACTCTAATATCGCGTGCAAACATAAATACACATTGGTAGGTGCTTATTTTTGCACCCAGTTATGTTATGACGTCTTAAGGAGTTTTATTAGCAACAAATTATATAAGTATGTTGCTTTTCTTTTTATTACAAACCTACTCAAGAGGAAAACCATCAAGTAAGAAATTGTAATAAAAATAATTGTTATAAGCAAAAATTTAGACACAAAAGTATTTTATTTCGCTGTTCTATTCTAGGATCTTAATGTACATACAATTCAAAAAAGACCTGCGTGGGATACATCGTCGGGCAATGATTCATTTGATTAAAATACAACCTAATAATAAGAAAGAGATCTTTTTATAAACTTCCAAAAGCATTTGAGAATTTCAGATGCAACAGATAAGCGAGTTTCATAACCGGTAGACAATAGTGTCTATACTAATTGTATCGGGCATGCCTAAAACAGCTGACGATGAGAAGTGCTACTTTGAAAAGTAAAGCATTCGTTGAAACATCTGACATTTTTTAAACGCAGTTCTATGTTTGCGAGAAAGTATATGATAAATAGAACTAAACTTTAAATAATAAAATAATTACCTTTCTTGCTATGAAATAACTGGTGTGAGTTTAGCAAAATTTAGATTAATTAATAATTTTCTTAAATTCTTCTTAAACTATTATTTTAATTTTAACGTACCTTCTACTACTTTCGAGCCTAAATGTTGTACAACACATTGTGCAATTACTCACTGATAACGCTTTTAATGTTGCCTCTGTAATAAATACTTTAGGGGCACGATATCCCGTAAATACGCTTCACATATAGGGGATCTTTTTTAGTACTACGTACTTTGCTACTACTGGATAACATGTAAGTACATAAAAATTGAATAGTAAATTAGTCTGTTTTATCCTGTATCCAAACTACGGTGAGCGTCCCAACCATGAAATAAAACATTATTTCATCGGAAAGTTCAAATCTTATGCTATCTCGATTCGTGCTCGTATTTGCGAACTTAAACGCATTTCATTTAAAGCAATTGATTTCTTAGATTAACTTTGATGGTAGGTATTGATACTTATATTTCATATCCTGTACTCGCTAAAAGCGAGGTGCATTAATTTAACGCGTTAATATAATACAACGTGTTAAGAAAAGATCAAAGTTTATATTTGGCCATTAATTTTAGTTTTATAGTGTTATACACTTTAGAATGTGTCATACATTTCTAAATGTCCATATCATAAAAGTGCAATTCTGTGGAAAAGCTCTATTGAAAATATCTTCATTATTCATCGTAATTTTCACCGTCTACATTCTACCTATTGTACATTTATATTTATGTTCAAAACTACGGTGCGACTGTACAGCACAGGTACTCACTACGTGAGGGTTTGCTTATCGATAGGATTTAAACCGGCGGGCTCTCCGCAATACATTAGCGTTGCAGCGGATAGATTATATATGGTAATAATAGCCATTGTGTCGGTTAAAATCAAAACGAGGATTATCGGTCAATATATGAACCTGAATAAAAGTTTTCACATCAATGGAAATTATTACAATGCATACTAACAAATAGGGTTTATTTCTGAATTACATACATAAAAATATCTCTAGTACAAAAGATCATAATACGGTTAGGATTATTTCACTGCGCTGTGTTGATTAAATGTAGGCTGATCTAACATACAAATCGAACAGTCGATTGTTATGGATAACGATACACAACACTGTATATCGAGTAGGTAGATTAAGCTGATCACAATAGGTGGTATGACTTCATTCCAATCATTGACGCCGAGATGGAATGTGACGCATCGCGCATTTTAAACGCGCTCCAATATCACAACACAAGGAAGACGCAGTAATTAGCATTGTATCCACTCCGATATATTGTTGCCTAGAGCTCTTTCTATTTTACAAACGTTCATTAATACGACAGGGCGAAAAAAAAGATTTCTAATTTGAATTCGAGAATTAATTTATAGATTATCGATATTATTCACGAGACTAAGAATCCATTTCAATGTATAAGCTTTAATAAATCTACTTATTACATTACATCAATAAAAAAAGGAATGACGGTGATGCAGTTGCATAATAAAAACTATGTCCTGTTATCCTTTTCGATGCAGTGTCGATAAGAAATTTTCTGCTTTGTAAATGAACAAATCTTATTAACACTGTAGGATGGTATGAATTCTGTTTGATTATTATTTGAAAGATTTAATACCAATTTTACAAGTACAAATGCTGTTGCCGGCAAATTTCCAAGTTCGTTAATAGGCGCTTGTCTGCAACACTCCCGCTCAAAATAACAACATATCCCTATAATTTACAGAGCAACATCTATGTGCACTAACATTAAAGATAAGCTGGTACTTGTTATCGAAATGTATCAAAATTCCTTCTCTATAATTAAGTTCGATGGTAATACCAACTATGTAACATTTGAAACGGCGCCTAGTAGACAGTACGAGAGAGTAGTAATCTGGTGGTAATCAAAATGTTCAGCCCAGAACAAACCTGTCACATTCAAACGTGGGTGTACTATCGTATATTAGGTATACGAGTATGTCAGAAAACTATACGTCAGGAAAGAAATAATTAAAACTACAAGTACAATAAGCGGAGCACATATTATTAATTAAGTAATTGCTAACAAAGAAGCAAGTGTAATAATAATCTTTCACAGCATCTTATTTAATACCTGTTCTCATAAAATCAACATAGTTTTATTTTGTTAGCATAGGTAACGGTACTGTAAAATTATAAAGGTATAATATTAAATATTAAATAATCAATAGAATGGTAATGTAAATAACAATGCAAAGAGCATATTGATTCATCATTAACCACGCATATGGGCGATGCCTTGTATGTATGTAGGTCTATCGAATAACACCGACCAAATTGACCGCACAAACTGATCAAATATGTATTCAGTATTGTACTGCGCTGTAGCTAAATTGGCACATTTCGTAAGCTCGTCCCAAGTAATTAGTGCGGTTAATTCTTATAGACAACATTTGTTAAAACATATTACCACTATATTCGTTTGCATCACGGCAATGGCGATTACACGAATGATTATTTGTTTAATTAAATTTCAAGCTCACCGAAATAGAATTGAGTGTATTCGTAATTATTGTGGTTTTTCTTGTCTATGCAAATTGGTCCCGTTTTTATGTTATTCATACTACCTACAATAGTGTAAGTATTCATAAGGATTCGCTGCTGATTACTATTCAAATCACCTGATTCTATTGAAAAACGGAAGCCCACCAAATAGAAATCACGATTGAGACTCAGATAAGCGCAAAGGAAACCTCTGTCGCTTACATAATCTACAGTGCTCATCAGGCAGTATAGATTGCGATTGATGCGAAGCGTACTGTCAGGGGGTACGTTAATCGAATCGTGCATGGCGTCAGAGGCACGCTCGATTACAACCAGCCACGGGACAATATGCATGACCCAGTGTCAACGGTTTAATATTCAAGAGACGCGCTTTCGCGGCGCACGCTTCACTGTAATAAAAGCACGCTCCGACGCTTAACGAGCTAGACCGATGAGCTCCTTCGTATTTCAAACAAGTCGACCGCGTACGTGCCCGCCACAAGGCAACATCTTAATTTCTGCAGTAACAGGATGATTGTGAGTTATTATCCTGTTAATGTCCGATGTCGAAAGTATCTGAAAGTGATTTGCCTCGATTTTTCCTTAGAGGTACTTGATATCTTGTAGACATACTTGTTGAATAGTGACGATAACCCGAAGGGTTAGAGGTTTTAACGCTGGCACGTAACCCTGTCTTCATAGTTATATTGCGTCTTAAGACTAATTATAAATAGCTATTACTTTGGAGAAAAATAATCTTGACGAATCTTAGATTTCACAATGTTCTCTACGGCGTGTGAAGTTTGCCATCACCCTCTTGGCTATATAGTAGAATAAGGCTCTGTTCTTCTCATTCTAAGAGGGCCCCTGCTAAACATAACAAATGTTAGATATCAATGAAGCAATCTGACCTGTTAAAAGTAAGCTTTTGACAACAAAACATGAAAATTTTACGTTAAATACGAATAAAGAAGGAAGTTCTTTACAAGTGACAAAACATGACGAACATTTCAAATAATGAATTATCAATTTACGTATACTGTTTCTAAAACAATAGAGCTAATTCCTTCCCGACAAGCGTCATTCAAGATAGGATCCGAGTACATTTACAGCGATATCCACAATTCAATCCCATTCATTACAAACTACTCGCGAAAAGGAAGGTTCGCACTAAAGTGGATACCCGCCAGCAGTTTGAAACTTAAACTTCTAGACTGCAAAGAAAGTTATCAGCAATCGAGGGGCCATTGATTGTGCACAAAGAGCCTTTCGTCTCGCGACATTCGAGTTCGATTTTCCGCTCACAATGGGCGCGTCGATTTACGTCTTGCATTCGGGATTATACTTCCACGGTTCGTTCGGTCCTATACTGTTCGCTTTTTATTTCGTTTAGCACTGACCAGTGTTCAGGTGGAGGACCTCGGGCACAGGATACACTTTATCCAGTAAGAACTATGTTTCCAACATATCGACTTACGCGCAACATGTTGTATTTTATCGGTATCCGCAACATGTTGAATATTTGTATCCACGCTCATTGTTACTTTCGTTTCCTTTCCATACATAAATAAAATCCAACTAGCCAAATCCAAGTGTAGCCAATCTCAATTCCTTATAAAAGTCACGGCCTTTGCAACCCAGCGCAGTAATAGCATGAAGCCTGAAGTGGCATATCATCTTATAAACTTAGTTCGCTATTGATCATCAGTTCATCAAGACTGGCCTCGTGGTCGAGCGGTTAGATACCCTGACTGCAAAACCGGAGGTCGTGGGTTCGATTCCCACCCAGGACAAACATTTGTGTGATGAGCAC
>DWGJ01000215.1:0-38226 GCA_018246895.1 Aspitha aspitha aspitha
ACGGCGGAATGAAGCCACCGTGGGGTAGTTGCCCCATGAGTCCTGCCCGGGTAATGAGGATGTCCTCGAGGCCCGAATTCCTCACGCGCGACCAGCGTCGCGACGTCAGATGTTATTCGTTCGTTCGTTCTTAGCTCAGCAGGGCGGCGTGGAATTATCATTGCGCTACGACACTCCAGTACAAGCCTTCATTAATTTGTGATTAGCTCGCAGTTAGAAGACTTGTGGAAGCTTTCTTCTAATTATATAACCTTCAGGGTTGCAGAATAGGAATGTTGGTGCTTGATTTATTATTAAGCGAAAGACATTTATTTGTTAGAAATATTTTTTAAACAATTCATTTTGGAATTCGGTTGACATATAAATGTAAAATTTTAATTGAAGTGACACAATGAAGTGAAGAGAGTGACAACAGATAGGTACTGGTCCAATCAAATTACAGTAGTTTACCTCCGAATTTGACCATTGATAAAAATACCCAAAACCGTATTTTCATAACGCATTTCTCTTAAAGCTAACAGTGGCCTTTCTGATTATCTATTTATTGCAATTTTTCCATCATTTAGTTCATTCATACCATCGATGTTTATATTAAGTTGTACAATGTTTTTGTAGATTTTGTTTAATTGCAAGCAGCTAAAAGTGCGAGTAACATCAAAAATGGGTGTAATATCTTAAAACTCAATTCATCCCCCGATAAATATCTTAAGCATCGTTACCCGGAATGAGGCAAAAGCGTTATTCCCCCATATCTGCTGTTTATTTAAAGGTGGATTTGTGCGATATTTATTCTGAAATACACATGCTCGGAGATCCGCTTCTTATCAAACGGAAGCAGAAATCTTGTATTCAGTTCGCTTGTGTTTTAGGAGGCGTTGAATCAAATGTATGAATCTACATCTTTTTTAAGTTGATGCGCAGTTAGTCTCACTCCACACGATATAATTTTGGATAATTGGATACGAAGCTACTGGTAGCTTTTATTTGTAGGTACCTTAGGTACTTAAATTAAATTCTATAACGATTTCATTAAGAAATTATAATCCTTCTGCTTTAGAAGTCAGGTTTTCTAACCACTAGGTCAAGAAAAAGAGTTTTTATTCTATTTCGTCTATGGCTACGCCTGCCAAGCAATAACGTATACGAATTTCACTTAAATTTGTTACTCCCTTGTGTCATCAATATTTCCCTAGCTAAGTGGTCTTGGTAAGAAAACCTACATATTGGATTAATTCGGTTAGAGGGGGCTCGGAGCCAATTTGTCTGATTGCTACCGTTATATCGATGTCATTTTACTTGAGTTACCTATGTATCTTGCCACGGCTTTACAATAAATTGAGACCCTATCTTTGCGTCCCCATCAATAAATATTTGCGCATGATCAATCCAATAAAGTTGCACAGTTGAATTATTTTTTATTTATCTAGACATGCTAAATGGATTGCATAGGGGCGTTATTGTTTTACATTACGTTGTTTTGGTGTGCCTACTGTTTTTCCACAAAGGAAATCTTAAAAATATTTTTAACACATTCATTAAATAGGAATTAATTGAACCTAAAAAATGTGTCATTTGCACCTCTTAATGTCTTTTTCTTTACGATGTAAGTAGCGTGTCATTGGAAAATATTCTACAATACATTGTAGCGTAATAAAAGTCGACGGCACGAGACAAACGACACATTTTTCACACCCAGATCTTCAAAACATTGACTTTACGGACCAAAGACCCTCGGAAAGCGTTATTTACAACAAAAAAGGTGGAACTCGTAAAATAATCAAGTAGCACCTCATAGACTGTAGGGCAAATTGTTAATTAGAAAGGTTACGTATCCCCGACCCCACCGGCCATTACCATCAACCGGTACACGCCTCTTTCGGGTAAACGCACCAAATCTCGGCGAGAGGGGAAAAATCAAACAGTAAATATCGGAAAGCAATCCGAGGTGATTCTATTATATTGAGTTAAATAAGGCAGGCTTTAAGGCCTTTTAGGCTTAGTTTGTGCACGCCGAGATTTATGAGCTGCCGTCTGAAAGTGAATGGCTTTTTCAGGCTAAATAGAAGATTATTTAACTGTATAAAATTGTAATCGTCCCATATCATCCTCAAATTTCAATAAATACGCAGTTACATAGTCACAGTTACTAAATAAGTAAATTTCATATTAATAATATAAAAATTAAGATCAGTGCTTTTTATCGTTAGGTAAGTTTAGTATCAGGGTTATTTATTCGCGTAAGCGGTAAAGCAATCACATTAAAATAAGGTACAATAAGAAAGGTCTAAAAGTATTGTTAAAAAATACAAAAATACTGAAATATTCTAGGGAAAGGGGAATACAAGAAGGTTTGGCGTACGTAAAGTTCTCAGTTCGCGTGCCTGAGATGAATCTGCAACTGCGAAATGCTCGAGGTGTCTCTATCTAAATAGATCTCGTGCAATGAGACCCTCGCCTTTTCACACTTCGCACTCTTAATTGGCACTTTGATATTGTACTGTAGAACTTCGTTTGTTATTTTAATAGTTAAAATTCAATGAACGAGACGATAAACGTGTAATAGCGATCTAGACGTTAAATGTGGTACTAAGTATTTTCTTCCCTCAATTTCATTGCAGTCGGAAAAACAGCTTTAACAATGAACATTAATGTCGAAGTTAAAGTGGTATTAGACTAGATAAAAACAATGTTCGATTAAATAGTTATTTCTTTTCAATCCTTATAAATTTTCAAGTTTATGTGTGTAAACAGGCAGGTACGTACTGCGAAATTACGTTTTATTATATTGGCATGTACATATTTAGCACATTCCAATTTGATCCAATTTCAGCGCAATTGCTTGGGATCGCCTTGTCAATTGTTTATGTATAGGTACTTATATCATACTATTGAAAATGTTTGCTATACGCTTGAAGGGGTTCTGGGAAACTTCTCGATCAAGATAAAACGTCACATTTTAGATATTTAAATAGATTTCCCCAATTTTCCGCACGCGGGTACGTCTGAGACCAGTAGAACGGCCATATTATCAATTTGGCACGGATTTTTCCAATTTCTAAGAATCTTGTGCTGCTACAACTTTGAAAGCAACCATACCTACAGATAATTTTTATGTTAGTAAAAATTATTTTATGATCATTCTGTAGAGCGTTTTTAGTTTGTTAAAGATGGGCGTAAAATAAGGCTTACCTAGTTAAAAAAGCCCAAAAATGCTATTTCGTATATTTGATTTCGTAATGTACCAAACTTATGGTAACGCTGTGCCCGACTCAATTTATCCCGTGTCGCGGCGGGAGCGGCTATTGTTCGCCAAATGAACTGCCGCTGTACTATACAGTGTGTACACCATGCTAACATTCTGTTCAGGAGTCGGGTTCGATTCGGTGCCCATTCAATGATGAGCTGTAAATGTCGATAGTACATGATTAAACAACAGAATACCGGATATTTCGATGTTGGTGAAAATACGATACGTTGAATATGACTAATTAATATTAATATATTGTAACTACGGAAAAGCATTTGATATTAGTTATTATGGGAATCTCAAGCTTGATAAGTATGTATTTACTCATAAATATAGGTAGTTACTTATGTCATTTAATTTTAAACTATCAGGAAAATAAAGCACCTTGCATTAATATAATCGGTATTAAATTATACATAAGCTTTGTTATATTTTGCTATTATTTATTTAACGACTGAAATTTTAAATATACCTAAACACTTCATTCCAAATTTAATAATTTGTTATTTAAAGTCACAATGAACAGCAGCTGCCCAACAATTATATCAAAAAGTCAATGGCACTTGTATCGGCCCTCTGGAACCCTTTAAATACTCTTTCATTAAGGAGTTTCGCGTATTTCTTCCAACCGGAACCTATTTGTTGGGCCGCTATTTAAAACATTCGCCTTCTGTTTACATAGATCAGATACGTTCAACAAAGGCTTTTGTAATTAAGAAAGATATTTTAAGTTGCCGCCAGCTTGCCTTTATACGCCAAATGAATCTACCGGATTAAATGCGATTCATGTTTCGTTAGACAGCACTTACTGTGGTAAAGGTTTAATATTTATAATGCATTCAATATAGCTCCTTAAAATAATATAACAATTAGAAACGCGAATTGATGTAAACCATTGATTACAATATATTCAAAATTTAACTCATAAATTCTATCCTGTACACACGTATAAAAAGAGAGTAATAACACGCATAGATTTTGTACCTTTTTGTGTTAAACCATAGGAATACATACCCAACATTGAGCCAATATCCCAAAGATGGATGGAACACGCAACGCTGTTTATTCGAACAGCTCACAAAAATAAATTTCCCGCTCCAACCCCAATTTAGGAGTGCATTATTTTCGCTTTCACAGACATCCGATACAATTAAAATCTTCTTTAATTAAGGGACTGCAATGAATCATTCGCACGTGGCGCACAGTTTTCCACTTCTCTGCGTTTTCGCCTTGTAACGGATGATACACGTAAATCAGGTATTAAAGGAAAATCGCTCATGTGATATGCACCTAAAGTTCATATTTGGTACTTGGGTCTATCGTATTTGAGATGTAGGTTTGTGTAGTTTCCTCGTATCTCTTTTCTCTTCGTCGCCGTTTCGTTATGTACTCGTACGTGAGGGATACCTACAATAAATATGTACGCACAAACATATTTGACGTTTACAAATACCTCCCAAATTGGTTTCCTTGGTGTGACTGGGCGTTATTACAGGCTTTGTTTACTTATTACTTCACCATCGCGGTAGCTTGTAATATTAATGGGGGATTGTTTGTTAGGGGATGTGTTTGATTACTTTTTGTCGCTTTATTAGTTAGGTTACTAATATTATCATTTCGATGATCCAATTGTATTTAAATAATATGCATTTTCTGTACACAAAAGTATTTTTCGTTCGTAATCCAATTTTAGAATGTAACACAAACAGCCAAATAAAACGATAATGTTTACAATGCTACACGTCTTGACTGAAACGAATTGCGGTCTTCTCGCGATTTATGATTCTCTTGTTCGTTTCGTGCCCGCATATTAGTTATTTAGACTATGATTCAACTGATCGTAGCAGTTTAAAAATATTATATTTAAAATTAGAATGCCCGCTAATATATTCAACCTATTCGTACTTCTAGATTCGCAGATGGTATTTACGTAGTTTGACCCAGAACAATCAATGAGAAAAAATGTTTGAGAGTCAGTGGCCGAAAATTGGCGGGAAAAAAATAGATCATGTTGTAAACGAGGTGCGATTCGCAATCCGGGCGTGCCGGGTGTCCGGGCGTCCGCCGGGGGTTGTAATTCAAGTGACAAATATCGAAGGCCACAATTCATATTTCTGCTATCTCGGCGCTTGTGTCGCCATCTGTGCCGCAGGGACGCTCGCCATTGGTTCTCCATCAACCGGCAGTGTGATCTATTTTTGTTGGAAATAAAATATTGTTTTTCCTTTGGGAAATGTTTTATAAGTAGTTTAGGGCCAGTACGTGACGTATTCTTTTAGTGCGTAGCGGTTTCGGGGGTTCCATATATATGTACGATTCACGAAAAAGTGCATTAGAAAAGCATTGCTACGTTATAGGTACATCGTCATGGAGCCACGACGGTTAATGGCGATTTGGGCAATAAAAATTTCATCAGATGCGAATATATTTTTGGCGCACACAAAGTGCAGTTAATCTTTCCGTGATTTAAATTTCATAGTCGGAAACTGTATAGTTGGAAAATAGTATTGTGTGCACAGCGCATGCATTATCGAGATCGAATTTCACGTGCCCATATAATTTTAAGCTCGTAAAGCCCGAACAATAATTCACTGGGAGCATTTGCGGAAAATGCATTTTATTGTTAAAACGTGAATTTTATTTATCGTCGACAACCCGTGGTGGGGTTGCAGTGGGATGGAGGGGGTTGATTTGCAGTAGCTGCGCATCGAAGCCACCCTTTGGCACGGATTATTTATACTAAAGGTAATTTCCCCGGTTCATTATTGGGAAATGCAACATTTGTGCATTTCACGGGCTGTAATTTGCAGTTCATTAAAAATAAACTCCGAACCGCAGTATATTCGGCCAATATATTCTCGATTTTATGACATTTTTGCAAATGATTATATCGGCTCTTATACCGACGAAAATTGTCATTTAAATAATATCGTTTAATGTACCTTATCGGTTATCTTGATACAAATCCTTCAGTATCTTTCAAAACTTTTTCATATCTTCGGTTCGTACAATTTAGATACAGAGAGCGCTACCATTGACCTTTGATGCAGAGTACGCGTCGGTTGAAATATCGCTCTGAAATAGAAAAAAGTGTCATGTTAATTCACTAATCGTAAGTATTCACAATGCTAAGGGAATTTAAATTGTCAACAATCTGCATAAATATAGCAGTACATGAATCATTCAATTAGATGTATATTTCAACTTATGGTAAATACATATAACTTAATGCGCAAAGACCCTTCCGACACGATAGTCATCACAAGGCGTTACCGCAGATCGTAAGGCCTCAACAACATTACGCCACTTAATTGCAAATGCTACTTGTTTATCGGCTCTATGCTCTCATTATACATTTAGCTTTTGTCAAACAAACTTACCAGACGAACTTGTCTTTTATTGTTTTATGTACCTATATTTCAATCTAATTAATTGAGTTAGTAACGAATTAGTTTCAGTAGGTAACCAAAATAAACTGACAGTGAAAAATTGCCACCCAAATGTTAGCTAAAAACCTAATAACAGGTAGTAAAAACATATATTAAAGCGATTGAACGGAACTTAAATAAAAACAAATCAGTTGAACGTAAGTCGTTTAAATTCCAGCTAAAACTGGTTAGAATTTCTTTCTTGATTTGCCACTATTTAGTGTATGCGGAAGAAAGCAAACAGAATAAAAGGCGAACTGTGCACGGAAGAAAAAAGGGGGAGCTCTTTTAAAAGCTATTTAGCTCCAATCCCTAGATAGCGTCTACCGCAACGGCTGGACCGTTTTTTCCGCTGAAAGCCAATTTGGAATGAATCACAGTAACAGTGGCGAGCATCTGTGCTAATTTACCTACGGGCCGACAGTCTAATGCGAGTCGTTCGCTCGTAAATATCGAATCGCGACCGAACGCCGAATATCGAAAGCCGGCATTAGTCGGATACAGCTAATACACACGGGGGTACGTGCGATAAATTATCGCATGTTCATTTGGCCTCCGATGTTTAATCTGTCCGGCGATACTGTATTGCCTTCGGCTATTTTGAATTTCGAATAGACAGTAAATTTTAAGATTACACAATTAAACTTCGTTATTATTACTAGTATTGGTTATAATAAAAGTAACAAGAATTTATTAGCGTTCTTCAAAGTATATAAAACAAAAGCAATTATTTATTATTCGCTTATTAAGCAAACTTACAGTCTTTGTAAATGAAAGTTAGGTAATTGTAGCTACTATTGTACATATCTACCTATCAAGAGACTTCCTATCAAACATAAAATTATAATAAATTCAAGTGGGAATTTGCAATGAAAATTTATTCCAGACGATTATTTCGACATGTGAGGATTTCGTAAACGTCTATTGTATTAATTCTCGAAATCGGTCAGTCAAGGGTTCTGTTCTTAGACATTTTGCTTTAAATATGTGGACGAAACACGAACGTGCTTTACTAAATTGAACTGTGACAATCGTATCTGTCTCCACGATCGACGTATCGGCTCTACGTTGGCCCTAGAGGCATGCCAATATTAGCGTTGTTGCTACTGTTCGCTACGGATGCGTAATATAGAATCCCATTCCATGTACATACATACATATATAATTTTGGTAGACAATGAATATTCAACTATACACCCTATACACCCTTAGCAACGTCTGTTTATTAATGAAGTGTAAATTTGGCCTAACCCATTAAATTTTTTCAGAGCACTTAGTATTAATACGTTACTATTTAATAATTAATATTGTAATATAAAAGTAGTAAAAATAATTCTCAGTATTACCTATACTTAAGTATAATAAAAGTTGAATGCATTCACATATTTCTTTTAGCAATAATTCATGTAAGTATATTATATAAGAAACGCAATTACTTATATGTACCTACCTAATCTATTATAATTGCTGATATATGTAGATATAGTTATCATAGTTTGTGTTTTTACGACCTTCCCAAGCCGTTTTATGTCATGAATGGATTATCTAATGAAGGCTTTTTGTTTCAGGTACGAATAGAGTTCGTCTCTCGAAAATGGAAAGCCTTAGAATATGTAAAAAGTGTAAGTAGAAAGTGGGCTCTTGTGAAAATCACACACTTTATCACGGACGCCTTATCAAACGTCTTTGATATGCAATAATGGGGGCAATGTATCAAACTAGCTATCTAACTTAAACGCAATTTGAAGTACGGCTGCTCTTAAGGCGCTACCACCACCCCAAAAAGAGCGGGTGGGGGAAGCGGGATGAGGTTTCCTTATCGCAGAACTGCAGCCACTTCCCCCGTTTACCTTAAGATCTTTAATATTAAATAATATACTACAGTTAAAGCCGCCTTAAATATATTGCCTGACTATGTTTTATTGTTTCAGCTTAATCTTATTGGTGCCGGTTTGGGTACCTACTACTTACTACATTTATTCCCGCGTGCCTAATATTTGAAAATTTTAAACAATATTTATATATACTCGTATAAAAAATCATTGTACATTTAAATTCAAACAAGTAATTATTATAAAAAAAAATAGTGTAGGTATATAATTTTTTTTATCTGTTAACATTAAATATATTTTTCATTAAATTAGTAAACTATGACATGGTTACAACTCATGCAAAGGGTGTAGTTTTTATCAATGTTACATGTGTAAATGTAGAGTAAAAGTGCACTAATTAAACGCGTGAGCGAATTTATAACGAAGTTAGTACATACTCGTAAATGCATAAAGCAAACGGCCATCTAACTAAATTATTTAACGTCTTCATTCCCCGCGGCGCACGCAGGTCGCATGCCGGCACGCGGTTGCTAAGATACATGGACTTTGCATGGAATTTCCTACTTAGACATAGCTTTCGTATATACATATTTGCATTCATAACTTAATAACGATCTGTAAATACAGTGGGCAAATTGTTAGTGATTATCATAAAATGGGATCACTAAGATAGCATAAAAAAACTATTTCTTAATGTAAGCTTTGTCGAAGCTGTGAACATAAAACAAACAAAGACACTATCATTTTTGTATAAATGTCGATTTTTTTAACAATTGTCATAGTTATAATTAGAATTTATTATTGACAAAAAATTATAATTTAAAAAATGTGTACCTACAACTTTAAAATCGTTGCCGGAAGTAAAGTAGCCGTTAAATGAAATGCGTGTTCGTTTGCCGTTTCCACACGTAAACTTGCATAATACTATTTTCTTTAAATGTTTTTCCCTTTTAAATGAAACATAACTCCAGGGAAAATGCAAAATAGACGAAATACACACGTTAATATTTAATGTCCTCAATTAAATTAAACTATTTTAGCAATATCGGTCTAAGTACTGAAACTAGTTTAAATCACGATACCAATGTTGTTGTTTTATTGTGAGTGGATACTAAATACTAGTATCCATTACCGAATCATTATTCTTGTTGCCCATTACTCAATTTTCGCTGTCACTTAGCTCATTTTAAATGAGTCTGCTAATGAATAGGCGTACAAGTACATTGGATCAAAAGTTCGGCTGGCACATAACATTACTATTACCGGTATTATTTTGTAGTCCGTAGGGTCGCCATAAACAATCAGGGCTTGCGGTGACGGCGCGTGGGCGTGCTGATCTACGATGCGGTCGCCATATTGTTTTCTAATGACTTAATGTATACTCTACTTCATTATGTTATAAAATCGCTGCGATACTTAGACGCTAATTAAATTATCATATTTATGTTAAAAATTTATTGAATTATTTTGCTGCTATTTATCGTGTAGGTATTAGTATAATTTTTATCACAACTATTATTAATGGACTTGAACCAAATTTTTAACGACGAGACAATTTGCAAAGAATAGGAACACAAATTTTTGTTTTTGTGTTATTCCATACCTAGGTAATTACAATGAATATGTATATGTGTAATTATTATTTATAAATAAGTCGCTGTCTTCTACTGAAATTGCAATTCAGTTTTACTAAAATCACAGCTTAATTCAATATTCCCTAGACAAATAGACAGAATTATTGCTCTGATTGTCTACTCGCTATCTCAGTGACATGTCGCATGTTCCTCAAATTAAAATTTATGGTCGACACAATGAAGTTTCACCGCAGAGTTGCGCCCTAAAGACGTTCGTCCATTGACGAGTACAATGTTTGTTTCTAAATCGACATTATTAACTATGTACAACTAAATGATTGGTTAGCAAAAATCTTGTTATCTTAGATCTGTAATTTCAATATCAGATTTAGAGGCTTATTTGGTTGATACCTCCTTATAACAGTGGTACGAACATCAACATTTGACAGCTTAGCTCGCCAATGGGTAACTCTCTTGTGTAGGTATCCCCAAAGTATATGACAAATAACTTGCCAAGATAGGGGAAATCTTGGTTGATTTAACTAATGGACTAATATACTACCATCCATAATATGGGTCGTAGTTTGTGGAATAATTTGATTTGTGCTATTTGTTTTGTGTACCAATCCTCCATGGCCTTGTTTGATAATATATTAAAGCGTTGTTTTAATGGGAATAGTAAGTTCATAATTATTAGAAAAATATTCGGAAATATTCAACAGTAGACCTAATATTACAGTCCCCACAATATCCAAGTTGAAAGAGATACCTATAAGTATAATAAACAAAAAAAATGCGTCAAAAACTATTTCCCTGAGTAACTTTAGGCATAGGTATGTATGTAATTGTAACCATAAATAACACTTCAAATGTTGTCACTATTTATTAATGTCCATGTAATTTAAGTAATATGGCCAACATTAATTTTTCCACCGAATTCTAAAATGTATGTACATTGGAAGTCAACATTTAATATGTACATAGCTCTACGTAGTGACGCGTGAAACTAAGATATACTGCCCTCTCACGCCTTAGTAATGAAGTTTTATTAACCCGCGAAGACAAACTTTGGTATATTATATACAAAATAGAGTTCAAACTTTAATCAAGAAATAATTTGAAGTATTTTAAATGAACTTGTTTGTCAATTTTCCTCAACATTTAGGTGTGATATAGATTAAAATTGAGAATTCTGTAAAGTAAATTATAATAAAAATACACAGGCATTTGCAAAGATTATCAAGCCTATTTCGACTCATAATTAAACTTGTGAAAATAGTTACCTATTTAATGTTATTAAAAAGTTATTTATCCGTGATAATCCATCTCTTACAATTAGAGATATGAGGTGGCTCATCCATTCCATAGGTAACTAGCATACTCTTCGGTAAGGGCGACGTAGCAGAGAAATGCTTGTCTACCTCAAAAAGTAAAAGATTAATAAAAAATGACATTTACTTATTGTTATGTAAAACTTATATTACTTGTTTTATTTACGATTTGTTTCATATTAAAATAACATAATAATAACTGCTTTCTGCCTACCCCGTTAGGGACCTGGCGTGACGATATGTATGTATTTAAAATAACATATTAGCTAACAAACATATATAAAATCAGATCAAAGCATTATGCATAAACATAACTGATTCATAAATCTTAGAGGGTACTATTGTAGGTAGTGAAGTAGCTAATAACTTTTCAATTCATTCGACTAATATGTCGATTTGCGTTCATCAATTGCTACGAAGCTAAACAGTTTTGTCTATAACCCCGGGCCGATAGCAGAGGGATTTCATAAGTTATAGTCCGCTGAGAACGTTTAAGTTTCGCCGCTCTAACAAAACGTGCTCCGATACCGTACAGCTATATCCGAAGTTATTGCCAGAGTACTCATTTGTGAGGCACTCAAGAATCTCATGCTACACGAAAACAAGATGCACTTGTTGCTAATTAAGTTCGAGTGTTTGGAGTACAGTACCACTATCACTATACGTATATAGGTACATACTACATTATATTAAGCTTGGGAAAGACGAACTTTTCACATAATATAAATAACTGTTATATTATTTTTATAATGCATTTACATTATTTTTATACACCTACCAAATGATTACAACAGATTCTTTGAACGAAATGAATGCAAACTAAACTGACTACCTACTGAATTGGTACCTTTTTATACCACTGCTGGACGGGACTCGTATCGTAATGGGAAGGTTTAAGGCCTTGGGCAGGTTTCCTCATGTTAATTCCCTTTACCTTTATTGAATTTATAAAATGCACGTGTTTTTGTGAAGTGAAGGATTTGATCCTAGATCCGCGGAGTAGAAAGTTGAAATCCAAACCACTGAGCTATCACTGGTATATAAATATTATTTAGTACAATCTACTCGAGTAATAACTCGATGGTTACTAATTGTGTATAAATTATACAACGTTATTTTTGTGATATAATAATGTTAGTTTTACATAAGGTTAAATAAGGTTGCAACGTTTCCATTGTTGCAAAGCTTAATGAGACTCATTATTATTATAAAAAAGTTCATCTAAAATGTAAGAGAATTTTGCTTTGGAAGATTACAAGAAATAGCTTAGGTACAATGTGGCAAACACAGCATGTGCACATCGATCTAGTCTATAATTATTTCTTGAAAACAAATAACTATAAATATTCACTTTTCATTTAAAAGCAGTATAACTGATTATATTTACAAGGTTGTGTGGTATTAATATACTATCATAGTCTGGCTGTGCTTTGAAATTGTACGTCGCAGTAATTTTAAATTTGATTACAGAGGCGGATATCGATAACAATTTTTGCTGAGCAAACAGAACATCGTATTGTACGGATCGGACGATTCGCTCGCGGGCGAGGGAGTGAGGTGGTTGCCACCCTCTACAAAATTATGTACGACGAACTGGGACTAATATATCACGGGGAGGACGTGCCAGACTAAGGAGACGGGGTATTATGGGGTGGGCCGGCGGAATACTTAAGAACCCCGGTGACACCCCATTAAAACACACGTACTGCATTTTTGGGTAGACGGTTTAATTTGCGGCCATAACTTGAAAGTGCAAAGGGTTGTAAGAATTGAGCGGTTTTTTCCTTAATTTTTTCTTTGAAAATTTTAATAACTCATATTGTTACATTTCGTTATTAGATCGATATCTAATTTTGATAAATTGCTTTTATAACAAAGTAAAATCCATAGACGGGTATGCTAAGCAAAAATACCACCATTTTTTAATGTCATTTGTATAAACAACATTTAATATTTTAAGATATTGCATTAAACAAAATGATTTCATTACAAGTTCAAGCACTTGAACATCATTTATTCGTGATATACTTACATAAAAAAATGTACAATATTTTTAAAACGAAAACCTAAATATTCTATTAAGCCTGCTAGAAGGAATCACATATTTTATAGGCCAATACTTTCATCGGTTACAGCTAGAGCTACGTGCATAAATATTTCAGCGTGAATATGATATTGCGCTCGAATGCAGTTTAAACGGTTGCAAGCCGCTGATATTACGACGAAACGAGGCGTGAAACACACGGCGCTCTCAGGACGCATCCGGAATCATAATTCCAAAATAACTTCCATCCGTTCCGTTCCCTTCCCGCCCTCTTAGCCCCTCTACACTTTTTTGGATAAAGTGGAATCCCCGTCCCACCGTTAATTCCCAAGATAGACATAATTTGGAATTGGATCCATCTATCCTGCGTAGCTACGAACAAAAATAAGTTAGCGCGTGTACACGGCCGATTTATGTGGGCGAAAACAAAGCGGCGGCCGTATTGGATAAGTTCCGTATCTGCTCCGATCGCTCTCATATCTCTTGTTAACGAATTCGGAAAATTCAATGGATTAGGTACTTTGTAAAATCATATAAACAAAAGTATTATCCCTGTATACCTACCCATAGAGATCACATAAGCTACTGATATGATAGCATTTATTTATTGTTAATTCGACCAAAATTCATCTTAGTTTCCATCTGTGTAATGTGGTACTTTCGATTACGTTTCCCTTAATAAGTAGTTTAATGGAAATTATTACCGTTATATATTACGACATAAACAATAAAATTGAAACATTATGATATAACTGGTTACTTACAAAACGACAAGCGCTTCACAAACGAGGGCTCTTTACGTTTACTGTTCGTAAAACGAGTCGTAAACTTTCACCCATTCATAAAACGGTCGACTCCGTTGTTGAGATGCTTCCGAAAATTTACAAGTACGTATAAGCTAAATACTACCACGATTACACCTTATTAAAATGATCAGTACAAATTAACAGGTTAGGAAAAAATCTATATCCATAACAATAAAGGAACTAAAAACTGTTACTGTAGGTATTCTTACACCTCTAAGGCATGCTTATATTTAATGTCAAAGTAGACACCTGATGTTGTACAGACCCCGCAAAGTATAAACCATTTGAAGAATACCAACATTTTTATTTCACCTTTGACACTTCAATCCAATTTGTTTCTTTGTATCCTGCCCCCGGGATGGGGGAAGAATTTGTCCTTATAATTGCTATTTTGAATTTATTCTTCCTTATTCACAAAATATTCCCATAAGGCTTCCATTTTATACCTGTTTTAAAACACAATTAAAATTTTTCGACGCTATTTTAATTTGTTTCAAGTGTAAATTAATGCAATAACCTTCTATAATTAACGCTAATGTTCAGGATAAGATCTTGAAATTTTGTTTAATTATTATCTTTGAAATTAATGACAACACTACACTTTAAAGCAGGTAGTTATAAATATGGAAAGTGGAAACAGAAGATTTTAGATTCGTATTTTATATTCTGAGAGAGTTGACTCAGGGAATATTTAGGTAGGTAGGTGGTCACTAGTTATATGCGAATCCCTAAAAGTTCATATGCCGTAGGATACGTGAATAGAGAAAGGCCCAAATGCACCCAACCCAAAGACTTACAATAAAAAGAATGTGATGCAATTTCATATCAAGCCATACCTATCTTGGCAGATACTATGTATTGTGAAAAGAAATGTTTTCATTAATTTAATTTTGTATTAAGTATGTATAAATTAACAGCAATTTATTAATACATCATAATTATTATGTGTAGTAATAAAACCCCCCAAAGGAAATCACAAATAAGGTCTGTGTCCTGCGTTGGCTCATACTCTGGCCACGAAGGTCGACCTAGCGATTCTTTTTATAGCCTACTAAGAAAATTGCCTCATTAATCTTAAAGATAAATGGGAGACCGTATTAGGCCATCTTATCAGTACGAAACGAATGGAAGTGTGGATACCTACTTCTGTATCACTGTTAACAATTTCCTATATCGATCACTATATAACGCCGCCATAAAATAACTTTATGGTTTGTTTTGACAGCGTGCAAATATACGGCTGCTGATATTCTGTACACAAAAACTTTAATGTCATCAAATGTATTATTGTTCAGTTTCTTCTAATAAAACATACTGGACATTCAATTAGAATATATATTAGAGTTATCATATATGCATATTTTTATCATCATTCATCGGAGCGTAAAAGTTAACGTATGTGAAGCGGAACCTGTTTCTTTTTATATACGTACATAAGTATTATAAATGCTTTATATTACCGAGATTGCAGAGTTCAGAACACCTGAGTAGAGTTTCACGATATAATAACAACACCTAATTATAAAAATATCCTAAGATTAGGATACTGTACAATTAAAATTAATTAGATATCTCTGTGGGAGCTTTTTTTCCTTTTATTGTTCCACAATAGACACGGGTCTCTCTTTGTGAGATAGTGTTAGGCCATAGACAACTACGCTGGCCAAGTGCGGATTGGCAGACAACTATCATCTCAGAAATATGACATATTTTATAATTTATCTTAATAAGGATATAAGGAGAGTAGTTAATATACCTAATATAGATAACATGTATAATGAGAGCAGTTTTCCTCACGATTTATTCCTTCACGATTACAAAGATTGATATTAAAATTTTACGCTATAAAACGCACGTAATATGGTAACAAGACAAGTATTTTGAAATTCAGTCTCGAAATTTGGGGTCTAGGTTCTAATCCATGTATGCACCTTTAAGTTCTTACATTAGGGAAAATAATAATTTTTAAATAATATTCTCGGGAGACAGAATTTTCTATATTCAAGTAAGTACCTACCTAAATAGAAACTGTAGTGATTCATTTTCGTTACTCATATTCAGGATACCTTATTGGAAATTATTGTTTGTATTCGTTATCAGATAACATTCAGGAAATTAACATATTTTGAATTTTAAAGCAGGCGTTATTAAAGCTGACATGTTTACATATAAAGTATATCAGTTAAGGGTAATTAAACTGACTGGTCTTTAATGGAATCGCTAAAGTAACAGCACAATTTGACAATAAAAAGAGATTATGACTTTTACATAGTAATTAAATTAATGTAAAGATTGCTCCACAAACATACTTTGGTATATCAGCAAACAGGTTCATAAATTTTCCTTCTGGACAAAAATCTGCACACGAATCTTATAACATCAACCATTAATTAATAAAAAATTAGTGAATTATCGCATTAATTTCGTCTATGAATTTGAATTAAAGGCAATAAATTGTCATATACTCGTACAAAGGCGATTTACACAATTTTTGAGGGTTTCGTATGTAGCGGAATTCGTATAGGATCGGAGTCGCCGTTCCGTATTCAATCATTTGGGTTGTTCGAAATTTATTCGTTGGGAAAATACAAATGAGTGGTTGGCTAGTGAGGCGATAAATCGTGTCGATGTCTCGGCGTGTCGCGCGTCGGGTTAAAAGCTCGATAACCGAACGCACACACCTACCCGCGCCAACAATAACTCCGCTCTTTGTTTTATTTCCACGACCCGTCTGTCGTCCCGACCAGATATCCGCCAAGTATTTTATGCATAAAAATATCGATATATAATTGCTTCATTACGTCCCTGTGTTGGTGAGTAAAATATGTGGGAGTCGCACATAGGCGGATCTTTTATGGATGTTTTCATGAAAATTATTTTGGATTTTTATCACGAACATTGGAAGTATATACAATAATCAGACAAATATTAGGTCATTTTAGTTAAATTGTGAATCAGGGAAAAGAATTCACGTACACAATACATAAATACATATAATATGTAGGCGTAGAATTGAACAAACATCCCATTTAATTATGGTTCAGTTTTAGAATTGCTTTGAAAATTTTTGTGATTTTATTAGTTTTTCTAATCTAATTTGTGATTTTCATTATATAGGAACAAATTTTTGAAGTGAAAACTTCCTTAGGCGCGTTGATCGATTTTTTTCAATACAGATAGTGTGCAATTAAAAAATCTTTGGAGCAGCCTGTATCTCATGTTCCGAATGCAGTCGCGTTCTGGTGTCGGTCGGGTCTGCAGTGTCGCTATCGTTGTATCGCCTGTGCCACGCCGTTTGCTTTATGGTGCCAGCTTCGGTGTAATATTTCATGGGGATCGCACGCCATGATTCATTCCGAGCCACTTTTTAACTTTTCGAATTTACCTTTAATGAAGGAACGTAGATAATAGAATTGGGTAATGATGAAGACGCTAAAACAACTTGTTTACGAGCAGGTGTGGGTGGAGCAACTTTAAAAATTTTATTTTGTTATGAACGCTTCTGCATAATACGGTAACGACAGGGATGTCTTGATGATTTTAATTTACACCTTTTATACGCATATACATACTACTTTTATCGTGAGCATCATGGGTTACAAAAAGAGTATTTGCGAATCGAGAAAAAAACTTAATAACCTATCATTTTATGAAAAAAAAACAAATTGTACTTTTTACATTATTTTCGATGACACTCCATTCGTGGAATACGGACAAAAAATCACAATGTTTTAAACTATAATCTAATCGGACATATATAAGTTTAATTACCGTTTAGCGCGTATTAAGTCGACACGGCGCAACTTTGTAGTCGGATAATTAAAACGTGTACGTGAACTGGTCTATATACTTATGTGTATTTAAATGAAGCGTATGTACGTACCTGCTGATGGAAAAAACGTCGTCGCGACATACCAGAGCTCGGAGGCTTGGAATTGAAACGGCCGCGCCTGTGCGGCTCGTCAGTTATAATTGGCTGAACTTGTCGACCGAGTCGTTGCGATTTTTTTTCGTTCTCTCCCTACACCGACATTACTCTTCGTCTCCCGCGAGAGACGTAAATTGCGAACATAGAGGCCGTGGAAACAAGCATTGATGTGATGTATGAATACTGGAACATGTTATGTTTTATTAAAATTCAAATTTCAAATGGAATTTCCTAACAGAAACGGGTGGCTGGGTTTCAATTACGTACGCATTTTGCATAACATATATATGCTTATGTTGTACATATGTTTCTTAATATGTTACGATTGGTAACAAAGTTTTCTGTATTCCTAAAATCAATGAAAATTTTTTTTTAAAGTATTTTGACAATCTGTAATGAAGCTGCATTATGGAGTAGGTAAGAACTTGTAATTTAGCTTACACTAGCTTCGATATCAACCTATAACATTTAATTCGAAAACCTGCATTTTACTTGAATGTAGTTTAAATTCACAGCTACAGCGAGAAAACAGCATAAATAAATATTTCCCACAAAAACCTTTGTTCCGAGCGGCTAGTCGGAGCTCATTGTCCAGGAACTAACTCGGACCGCGGGAATCTTTACATAATTCATAACAGCTTATGCATATCGACACAATTGACACGTGTTACACTTTGTTCACTAAACGATTGCTTTTTTTTCTGTGCCTCTTTCCAAATTTGCTTTGTATTACTAAGATTCGGTTACAGTTTTTTTATCGATTACAAATATGTAACGGATTTAAAAATATATTTCTTTACCTATCGTTACGCTTAAATACATACTAAAGTATAAAATTAAAACCTATATTCTTCTATTATTAAAACCTATAACCTTCTTATTCAATAGATTCGCTTAAGAAAATAATGAATAAATTGATAATGAACATACCTGATATGAGGTACAATATGCAAGTTAATCAAGTACTTATTATTACTTAGGGGAAAGTATATAATTTTGCTTAAAACTCTAAATTATACTGCGCCTATTTTATCGAGATAAGCTTCAACATATGTATATATGTATAAATGCTAGCGGAGAACTCGACCAATTTTATGAAATACATTGTATTAGGTACAGACAAATACAAAATTATTAAAAGGACAGTCGCACATATTGTAGCATAATTTCTACGGTATTTAAGATCTGAAAACCTTAACTTGTATTCACTTCGATTAGATCAAACGTTTATTGTTCTTTAATTCCTATCTTTACGTAAATTCAATAGTTTTTTCTTTAACTGGAGTCCCTAAGATGGTTATAATGGCGATGGAATGTACTTTAATGTTCAACGGTATCTATTAATTACCTACGTATTAACTCTACAAACGCAATTGTTTTTGCCTGTCCGGTGTGACATTCTCTTTAATGAACTTAATCAACCTGAAAGTTATAGAATTTTAATGTTCAGGTAAATTATTTTGCAATTTTAACTATATAGGTATCTACTTACTTTAAAAGACTGGTAGCAGATGCTTTATGGATGAGATCTGTTTTAAATACCTGTTTTTATTAACTAAATAACAATACATAGTAATTTAAATTATGATTTCATAGTAATATGCAGTTGCCTATGTTTTTTGTGACAATTGCATACATTTTCAACCGTTAAAAACTTCCCGTAACATTCTTTTCTACTAACTTTAAGAAGCTTTAGTTTACTTTTAAATTATTATTTTGCCCAATTAATTAATTCTTTTCAAAAAATTCGTCTTTGTTGAACATTCCACTTATATTTTACACATCTTATTAAAATTTTCTTATACTTCATAGACAACCTAGTTATTACAAGTTCATATCTACCTATAACAAAGTTCAATGTTTATATAATTGACCACACGTAAAGAAGTACGGAGTATGAAAGTAAGCAAAGTATGCTTATACAGGAAAAATGTAAGCATACAATGTTATCCACTCCGATACAAAGATAATTAGTTCATAAATATAACAGAGCGTTGTCACCGCATAGAGGCTTATCACATCACACGCTTGACCCCACCTCACCTCTTACTGATTTGCACTGTGATACGACTGCCAGTATAAAAGGACCCCTTCTGTCACTTGAGATTTTGAGAAAGTTTTCAATGTTCGCGGATCTTAATAAAGTGGCCATGCTATAATAAAGGGTTTGTAGAAATTGTGACAGTTCGCTAGTACTGACAGCCGCAATCACTTACTGATTGACATTTAATTGTTAACTAGTAATTGCATTGATAAATATTCTGTCAAATTAAAATTATCGTTTTCTAATTTGCATCTTATTGATCTTAATATTTTTCCAGGCAAAATGTTCTACTGTATATTATAGTGGTTATCTTCTAGCGCGCGGTCTCTGAATGAAAAAATATAACATCCGTTTTTACGTACGTATAAAACATAAACTTTATAACGTATTTAACTTAAAACAAGCACGGTTAGTATGTAGAACGACTAATTAAAATAGAAAAAATCCTAGTAGCTTCTCAAAAGTAGCAGGAAAGAGGCTACTCAATATGGTAATATCATTACCCCGCAAATCTCAGATCTGATTGTGGGTAGATAATAAAAAAAATCCAATTTAAATTCGGGCTGAAGGTATCTTTGGAGTTCTCTGATCCGTCACGCTTACCGATAATAAATCTACGTACTTCCCTCCCTAGCATAAATAAGGTCGGATCTTGTTAAAAGTTGTGGTAAGAAAAAGTGGTGGATTTTCCGGTGTTTTTAAACCGCGATGCTCCCCTTAAGAAAGCTTCCTGTTTCATAAATATGTAGATATCAGGTGGGCTAAGCGACCAAATTTAGCGCATGAATTTATCGTAATAGAAATATTGTAAATACAGGCATCTTTATGTGAGCCCAAATATATCCGAGCCCCGGCGTGCTTTGGCATAAGTAGCTTAAGAGTGTTTTGTGTATGTATAGGCACCTATAAGCAGTTTTTTCAAATTATCAAATAATGATTTTCTTTTAATCCTTGGTAGAATAGATCGATATAGGTATGCAAACTTAAAACGTCATTAATTAAGATAAGTAGGTAGGTACTTTAATACCTATAATATATTTAAGTTTTTATGCACTTAGAGGAGGTTACCATATTTGAAACGTTCTAAAAATAACTAAATATAAACTACCTACCCAACATAGGTAGGAAACGTGTGAAAGTGTTGAATAAACTTTAATTTGTAAAAATATAAAATAAAATTTGCATTTGTTCAAACGATTAAGCCATCACGTATTAGAAATAGGTACTTTTAGCTATATAAAATTGAAATAATTATATTATCGTAGCGTAAATAATTTTGTAACTATCTTCCGAGATATACAGAGTGGTGGCAATCTCATTAGAAGCAAAACAGATAATGCAATTATCTCATTACTCATTAATTACTCAATGTATCGATATTTGTTATCAAACATAAATTGTAATTTATGTAGTTGCCAGCATAATTGAGTTTAAATTATGGAGCTCAAAATATGTAGCATCTAAATTTAGAGTACATTTCTGGGAAATTGACTTTAGTCATTTATTTGTTGTAAATCTTCTAGAAAAATTCTTTCTATACCTATGTGATCACGAAGGTAACTTCATATTTGGTTTCTTTTTTATGTGAAGAGAGTTGCATACACCTAGGTAACAGTCATATTTGGCCACTGCCACCCATGGACATTCAAAATCGACCGCCACTAAGACTATTGGAATAGGACTGTTGGCGTAAATTCAGTTAGTGACAGATGTTAATTACTATTATTTGTTTAATCTATACACGTGAATAAAATCCTGTCTACGATTTCAAAATACCGATATTTTCTCAAGTGTTTATAATCATTTACAGGATTCCAAAACACGAAAGAAAATCTTTTAAATTTTTGGTATCTGTTGATCTATTCTTCTGTTTGTCCGGACTTATTTCTGGACCAGCTGAACCGATTTTAATGAGACTTTTACTGGAAGATAGAAGAGGTTATAGGGAACATATTTATAGGCTGTTTTTATCTTGAAATTCCCAGGGGATCCGGATTTACGCGGATAACAACGCGAAGGACGTCTCGTTTAAAATAATAATAACGACGCAAAATAGTAACCGAAGCACCAAAGTACGAGCACCACAATACCTGAGTGGATCGTAAAACCGCAACGATCTTTAATCAATCACGCGTTCAATTAAATCTATTTCTGCGCCGCCTACGTTACTCGCATAGGCACCATACACCATCGAACCACATATCACTCAGCACCCTATCCAAATTCACATTATCTCATTCACACGTTACATGATTCTAAAACAGAGACGTTAGGCGCACTATGACTAACAAACACGTTTATCCGTGTAAAAAAGTCGAAGATTAGCCGTTCAATAAAGTACGCAATTAATTCCTTCCCGTTATTTTTACCTTTTTATTGTAATAGATTTATTAGGCCATGATTATTTATAGCATATAATACTTGCCCTTTTCAATTACCAATATAAGACTATTTTATTATCTAAAGAGCATGTATTGGTAGGTAAATCTATACTATCTATACTTAATATTATAAAGTAGAAGACTTTGTTTGGTTGAACGCGCTAATCTCATGAACTACTGGTTCGAATTAAAAAAATATTTTTGTGTTGAATAGTCCATTTATTAAGGAAGGGTATAAGCTATATAACATCATGCTATGACTAATAGGAGTGGAGCAGCAATAACAAATATTGCAAAACCGGAAAAATATTGATTTCCATGCGAGCGAAGCTGCGGTCACAGCTAGTAAATTATATGGGGGATTGGTGGTCTAGCTTCTACTGGAATAAAAATATTATAGGGATATATTGAGTTAATTATAACATTAATATTAAATTATGTAGATAGGCAGGTTCAACATTTATTTAAATACCTACCTAATATCAAAGAGTATGACCACCATGTATTGCACTGGTACAAATTTATTTGGTATTAATTAGATGTCTTCAATTCAATGCCATCCAATTAATAATCAGAAATTTAAAACAAATTTTCAAATACTGTATCCATGAACTAATTTTGCGCATACATTTTATTAAGAAGGAAATACCTACTTTTGAAAATTATTACATATTTTCTATTCGCTAAACTCTCAACGCAGGTGTTAAAAGCATATTACAGGTAACAAACAGGCGCTAAGCCGCGGACTGAGCGGTGGGGTAAAACGGTCGAAGATTAGCCGCTCAGTACACTTTATGGAATTAATGCCTCATTGCATTATATACCTTTATTACTTTAATGGGCTTCTTAGGTACCCTTACTCTTGTCATAATAGCGGTAGGGTTTGGGTAACTTAAACTACTACCAAACCTAGTCAAAATATGAAAAATGTTTATTCGTTATGAATAAATTAAAGTTTCAAATGGATGGTTATAGTAAATATATTATTTTATTAATATTATAGCCAGTACTAATAATTTCACCATAATACAGATCGACTAGTAAAAAAAAACACCAGACATTCATGTTTTACAATAGAGCATAATAATAAATAAGTGTACCTACTGTACCTACCGTATACAAAATAGTCAGAAACAACATTTTATAGCAATATGGACATTGCGAGTACTGCCCATAGATAAATTAAACTGAGAAATTACTTCGCTTATAAAACTTGACGGCACTTATTGGTTAAAAAAACTAGTCTGGTTTGCTAGTTCGCCATATGTGCAAATAGAAGGTAGTGTAGGCGCACCAAGTTTTTCATCAAACCTAATCAATAATGTGAAGAGCTATTGAAAGGCGAGCTAGTGCTAACAGCGCTCACACACGCCACCTTTTGTTCCCTTATCGCAATTGTGAAAATACGTTTTTATCGTGGCAACCATTTTAGGCATTACGTGACAATTGATTTAGGATTTCTATTTCACGTGTGTTGATGCTCATGAATAAAGTATAACCACAAAATCACATTGAGAAATGCATTTGACAATTTTCAATGCACCTGATATAATACAATTTCCTACAATAGTTCGTACTATGATTTATTCGTTTTCGCTTTACTTAGATTCAATTGCCGCTAGCGTTGGAGCGGTCTGACACGGAACGTACTTACTGAACTATATTGATATTCTTTTGGGAAAATTTTACATACGTTTGTATGACGAGCTAGACATAGAAATCGGTCGATCGTTGAGATTTTCTGCTAGTAGAGTTAACCCTGCTTAGATAATGTAACGCGAAGTTTGACAATATTCGTGATGTGCCGCGCCAGCCGGTTTACGTTTCCGTTAATTCTGCGTACACCCGGACCGCTCGAATTTGCATTTTGCACGCGTGATAAGTGGCCGGATTACACAGGATTCCCACCTACAGCCTCTGTTTGTTCTGAAATAAAGGGCTGTTAAACTTTTTTCATGGTAATTTGGGTCACCTTCACAAGTAACGATCGTTGTAAATTTGTTTAAGTAGGCTTAGGTCCGGCCCGTTTGTTTGAATTAATACGATCATGTTTAGCTAATTTCCTAGCCTTTTTCTTATGAAAGTTAATACGGAAGTACAGCATAACTAAGTCTGCTTTATGGTTTGCACTTCATTATTAATTCCATGAGGCGCTGTCGTAAGAACATTTATGCCTACATAAATAGCTTGGAAATATGATTGTCCAGTCGGCGGAATTGTCGGAAGTGGGTGGTATTTTTCCATTGCGTGATTAATGCAAGCCACCACGAAACCCGGCTGACTTCCAAAATTTTCACAGTAAATCTTTGCATTTTCGTTCCGCTTCTTTTTGCCGAAGGAGCACTTGGCAACGTATTTTATCTTTTTTAATGCAAGCTTTGCTCTGTGAGTAAATAGTTAGCCAATGTAGGATATACTTACTTAAATAACATAGAGGCGATTTAATAATGAGACATAAAAGAATAGGCAGAAGTTAAATGATTCATGCTAACGTTATTGTATTAAAAAAATTGTTTAATGCGACCGTAAACCTATCTTGTGCAGGAGGCATTTACAAAAAAAATATTTGAAAGATATATTCTTAATATAATAATAAAAGCCGTTAAAATGTTCATTATGTGTCATTAAGATACACGGAATTGTTTATTAAACAAAAATGTAGGTACAGGTGAGTGTTGGCAAAGTATTTTCGGCTTTCAAAATGCAATTTCCGTATCTTAATCGAATTAATTTTAATTATAAATATAGGTCAAAGCAGTAGTTACAATGAAGACCCCATGTGTAATTTGCATAATAGTGCCATTAATATATGAAATGCCATAGAACTCTTCAAGCACATTAAATCTATGGACGATGCAACGCCGCAAAGCAGCAGGGTATTGTAAGACAAGAGGGGTTCCAATTGACTGCTTAGGAGTACCAAACTCTTCAAGACTGACTCCGCGTGATATTGACCAGAAATGATTATCTATCTACAAAAAACTGACTACCTAAATAGATAATACCTATACCTAGTAATAACTAAACAATAGCACGTAGGCATAACATGTTTAATACTTATTCCTACCCAGAAAAAGTTTCGGAGGTACCTATCTGTATAAATTATTGTTTCGTTAGGGAAAGTTATTCTCATTAACTCAAAACATAGCCACCCATATTATCCCAATAATAATAGTTTTAATAGTTTAATTTAATTAGTTAAGATACCTATATTCTTCCTTACAAACAACCTCTTAGACACATTTGATTTGTAAGGTACCTAGGTATGTATACGTATGTATAGGTGTATGTATACCTATGTATGTCGACTGCTGCCTGCTCGTTTGCTACTCTATTCTAATAAAAAAAGTACCTAGGTCTAATATCTACATAACATTCTAAGTTACCGCAAGTAAGTCGTTATTAGTATATCTATACATATGACATACCTATATGCCATATATGTATATGTAGATATATCCAGTTCTTATTCATTTTATCGGCCTTCTCATAATTCTTAGTAGGTCCTATCAAATAACTGTCTACTTTTGAAGTCAAAGATGCAGTTAGAACATTAAAACAGACTGCGATATTGTGAAAGTTGCACCTCGGAGTGAAATTGAACACTGAATATAAATGACCCATAGCGAAACTTGCATAAAAAGTTGTATCATAGAATTAATTTCTTTATCTATATGTTTAAGGTTAGGTTATAGGTTATCGGTAGATAGCTACATTTGTTTTTTCTTTTTACAATTTATTAACTAACGGTCAACCGGTGTTACTACCAAAGATATAGGTATAATACCCGAACTTTAATGACTTTTTTATTCATGCACGATTGTCAATTGTATGTCTATTTGGAAGGGAATCTACCAATACAAAACCTGAAAGAGTAATGATACTTAGGAAGTAGTTATTTAGTAGTAATAGTATGTAGGTAATATAAAATATTAGCTACTTTTCAACTTTAATTCCTACGAGTAGTACCCATATAGCTAATGAGTATTTTATTATAAATGGCTAATTACTTACCCAACTGTTATTTTTGTAACAACACCTACACTTATTATTAGATCTGCTCCTAGAATTTTATTTGCTATGTCTATTACTTGCTTTTAAAGACATTAATTTTGGTTTAAATCGTATACAACTTTAGAAAAGCCTTCAATTATAGCGCGTTGTGCGCATGCGTGAATTGCCGTCGGAAACGCTTTATAGCATACCTACCAGTATTATTATAGAAATGTTAATAAAAATTACCAAAGTAAGATATAAATTAAATAAGTACTTATCCTGTGTGTCTAGTAATTGAAATAGTATAAGTTTTAAAACAGTAAAACATCGTGTTGTAAATTTCTTGCAACCTACTTAATTTTTTTAAAGGACGATTACATGGTAACTTTTTATTCCATTGTCTATAATATAATCAAATACACTTATTAAAACAACCCACATTTTAATCACACTCGTGATATGTTACTATAGTTTACCTTTAGATACCTCCTCTTTAGATGAATAGGAAGGTATTGTAAGGTGGTACTTTTCTAATGGGTATGTATTCTTTATAGGAATTTACAGATACATAAATACTTGTAATTACAATGGATGAACCATAGAAATTATCAACATTTTTACGAAGTTAAACAGTATCAGTTAATTTAAATAATTTTATAGATTTTAAAATCACCATTCCATTATCTACAATCTCATTTGTGTAATACCTAAACCTCGACTCTATTTTGTAATTTAATGCAAATACAATGAAATGCTGATATTGTATTGAAATTCGTAAAAAGAGTTTACAAACAAAGCACAACACTGACTGAACATAGGTTAGAGTTGTTTAGCATTGGCGTCCTTTTGCATTTTCGCTGTTTCTTCATCAATCCCGCTTTAAAACTTCCGATTTCTCCGGCCATTAGCCAAACACATTTAATTCACTACTTTCACTACTGAATTAAACTGTTATATTGTCAAATAAAAGGAAAAACTCACAAAAACAAGACGGATAACGCTGTTGCATCTTTGACATTAGTTCGGACAGAGGGCAGCGTTGTCGAGTCATTCAATATGGCGATGGCTCGGCATGCGCTGATTGGTGGTCGCTCGCAGCGGCATGAAGTTAGCTCGGGTGAGTGAGCGAGTTAGATTTATGTGATGTTTTGGCGCCAACGAAAGACGGAAAATGTGTTGGAAGGATATTACATTTGTATGCCGGCAACATTCCAGACCGGTTTTGACAGAGGCGTTTACGAAGTGTGCGTATGTGAAGCTATGTGCCGAGGGCAGGTAGAACTCGCGCTACTATTTATAATGATGGATTAGAGTGCCGAGAGCACTGCTCCGAATGAATTAAAAACCTAATGGTTAATGGTAAATAATTTCTTTGCAGGTAAGCAGGGCCTGGAGATGGAGTATCAAGTAAGATTAGCTTCCACTAAGAAAAGCCATCGCCAAAATTACAAACTATGTATTGACAAACATGTAGCTACTACCAGCCCAAACCCTATTTAATAAAGATAAGAAATAGGTATTACTATACTAGATATAAATGAGTATTATAGACATACATACCTAGATCGGGCAAGTTTTGAATTATCTTACTTAACTTCCTCTACGGAAGTACGTTATTTTCTGCTACTTAATTGATTTATTTTTATAGGTTCAGTTTCTAAATAAATAAATAAATATATGCATCTATATATATAAAATCTCTCAGCATTGTTATGTAGGTACCTAGAAGTTTTTAATATCATGTTATTGACCGATCTTAGATTAGTTGTAGATAAAAACCTTTTCTATTCATGCCAGGTTTATTTATTAGGTAAGTATGTATAAATTTTACTGGCCACACCCAAAGAGAGCATGATGCGACCGCGACGGAAGCGATAATATGGAGCCCGGCCGAAAGGCGAATATGCCCCAAGCCCAATGGCCTTAGATAAATTTATTTTGTCGCGTAACTAGCAATAAATATGCTAATTCAACACTATAACGTCCGTATGTCGCCTAGACTCTCCGCCATTGAAAGAGTGAAAAAGATATCACAAAATTGCACTGCGCATTGCTCTTTTCAGTCATATAGCCTTCGAGTGCTGTTGGGGGAAAGTTTTCCCTGTTTCTTTTCATGAGGGTTGTATATTTTTCTCCGCGATTTATAGACATACGACGTTTTGGCATCGGTCCGTTGTTTTATCGACCTACGGCAACTACTAACCTAATAAATTTCGGTGTTTCGTTCAGTGAATCCGTTCGATGAACGACTGCATCGTCCCAGATACGACTGGGATTTGGCCGAAACGATTCATCTCAGTATTATTGTTTTAAAAAGTAGCTTTAGTTTCTATTATTCCATCCAAATTAGGTACCATTTCATTGAAATTATTTATGTTTAAGGAAGCAGAGTTAGCCTAAGAGCTTAGGTTAATCATTGTAAGAGGATACCTATGCGTGTTCAATAGTAGAACCATAAAAGATTTCATGAGGTTTTTTTACAAGACAGACTAGCGTTTGGCCACGACCACGACCTCGCCCGATGCGACACGAATAGGTATGCGTCCTAAGATGGATCTCATATGCCTACAAATAAGAGAGACTAAATAAGTATAACATCTTGTACCTATCTTAAACATGTATAACAATACGACAGCTGGAACTCGGTTTTGCTTGGTTACGTATGTGACAAAATTCCTATTTGATGTACCCTTAGAGGCTTTACTAATTTTTTAACCTAGCATTCGTATTTTTTATCAAGTAGGTACTAGGAAGTACCTATGCTGCAGTAAAAGTACATTATTAATTTTCATTAAAATAAGATGTGCAAGACCGTTAAGCCACACACGTATATGTAAATTGGATTTAAAATTGAAGCAGATATAAATTCTGAATATTCCAATCGGTTTCCGAAACTTAATTAAATAATAAATTAAAGATACAACTTCATTGGCAAAATGAAAACAATCAAAGGCAGTATTTAATTGATGGACAAACCTTAATTAACTTGTAGTTCGCTGGAGCGGCCCCAAAGTCCTCAGATAAAAGAAGCCATCTGCATTATGGTAGGTATTCAAATTATTTTCCAAACGTGTTCTCAGTTCTAACAAACGAGCCAATAACGAAATCGTTGCATCACGCTCACTCCTGCGCACATGTCACTTGCGAGAGCAGTGCAGTAACCCTTCTCCTTGGAATTCTCAGCGTCGAAAGGGTAATATAGCATTCGAACTCATACGGACCCCAAATAAAACGGAACAAAAAGATCACATCACAAACTTTGCCTAAACTAACCTCGTTAAGAGATTTCTGGATAAAGAATACCGTTTTTCAGTATCGTCACGATTCTCCGGCCGATCGGATAGCTCGATCGCTGGTATGCTAACTACTGATATTTTCAAAAAAATTTTTAAATAGTTATTTTGTAGTGATGTAACTGTTCAATTGTATTGGTGCACAGAGAAAGTCGCGTTTTGTTAAGAAAGAGTAACAAAAGGTACGTTTTTTTAATCCTTGCGCAAGAGAAAGTAGCTTTTGTTGCAATAAAAAGCTTTTGTATTCAAAAGAACGAGCCAGTCAACGGCTTAAAGTTTTTTTAGTGTTGGAATAACTTTGTCGTAGAATGCATGTGCCGAGTGGAAATGTAGTCAGATACCGTTGGAAGTGTTATTAAGATATACTTATAGATACGTATTTATTCATCTAAATGTGGGTTGCAGTATATTTCAATTAAAAGGTAATTAATTTTATTTATTCACTTTTCCTAAGGAATATTTTTTGAATTGTATCGTTTATCATCGATCAATCAATTTTATTGGACTATTTGTATTCCATTGTTTTATAGCCGTTCTGAATTGGAGTCGTGATAAAAAAACAATTGCATTTACTCGTATTTCGTCCATCCCGCCATTTATTAAAGCTCCACTGATTGTTGAAGCGTAGCGCCAGTAATGACGGATGCGGTAAAATTTACTGAACAAAACGAAACATGAACGGGAACGGTTGAAAATTTAATCTCACTGTCATGTAGGTGTACCTACACATCCCGCGTACACGTAACCGTAGGAATTAGGTACGATGTACGACGTATGTATGTGAATGTCGTTTTTTGTTGTTTTATATTACGCCCCAGTACGTAACAGTGTTAGACAGTTTAGACACAAAAACATAAAACGCTTTAACGCGCTGCTGTACAGTTGCGGCATTGTGGTGTTTTTTGTTAGCGTCAAGTGCGCTATCATCATTGCTACTCGTATATACTATACGGGTACGTGTATATTACCGATACTTTTCAATTACTAAGTAAATACGCTTGAACCCTAATGAGGCTATTAGATTTGCAGATAATATCGGTGACGGATAGAAAATTTTTACTCGAAGCAAAATATATGCGATAGTGAGATTTAAAATTAGAAAAAACGATAACAAAGAGTAAAAGTAAATTATTATTTCTTTCATTAGTCGGTAATTAGGGTAGTGGTCGCCGAAAAACAGGCGGGAACATGTTGAGTCTTTACGCACATGTAGACAAAAGGAGGAGACGCTTAATTAAACTAGCGGCGCGGGGCGAGCGGAACGTAAGCATTTAATTTATATCCCTGCAGTAAACTCCGCGAGCTCTTCCTCGCACTATAGGTTTATAAGCGGAGCGGAAAATAAACTTTACATAAATAAATACATTAGATGCTGCAATGCCAATCCTATAATTTACTCAAAATACTTCTCATAGGTATTTAAAATAAGAGTAGGTACTGTGCTACTGTATAATTTTTAGAATATATGTAGGTATAAGAAAATGTTAATTTCACATTATAATTTTAAACTATTGAACGCTGACGCGTGCTACTTAAACGGTGCTAATTTCGTTGTATCTCGCAAAGGAAAAACGCTCCTTTGCCGTACTACGACTAGAATAAACTATTTTAATTACGAGTTACAGTCGCCATTGACTCGGCAAACAATTAAATGCAATTAATTGATTGTATACAGGGGGTATCCCTTTTATCGCCGCCCACTTTAAGAGTTCTGGTTCATTTGTTCTACTGAATAATTTACTCGTTGCACACACCTTTTCTTTTCCATGCGTAACTAAACGTCGCATTAAATCTTGAGACATACTTAACAACTCGTTCATGTCACTTGTATAAGGTTGTACGAATAGTACCACCTACCTTCTCCATATCTATACCATATTATTATCCTTGTTTTTTAGGCTATCTATGTACATAGATATGTTATACTATTTTGTATATACAATTTGCTTATAGGTACCCATATATAACTGTAGGTGAAATTTAATCCATTACTACTTAGTTACATTACGACTATTTGTTAGCACTATTAATTTAGGGCTTCACAGTAATCACGTAGTGATAATATTAAAGCGCGTACATTGCAGCGGCTTGATATGTAGGTACCTAGTTTGTTAGTTGCGTAGGTAACTAAAACTTATAAAAGTCACAAAAAACTCTCTAAAGTCCTGCAAATCATTTCAATTGATATCAGGACAAAAATTGAAAGATTCTACTCTATCTGATATGATCTCAAGTGATGATAATACTGGGTTGCCATTCTCGTTATAAATGAGTTCCAATTAAAGCTCTTCTACCAACTTGTAGACATTGTCTCCCTATTTTTGTTTTTTTTCTTATGCTACTCTATTGTACCTACCAACATCACATAAGGAATCTGTACATTGCTCTTGCACATAATGTCTTTCTTGTTATATATATCTTTAGACATACGTAATATGCTTAATACGATTCAAATTGCGGATATGAAAAATAGGAAAGTATTTAACAGGATAATAAGCTAATGGAATAATATATAAGAAACATTTAATTTATAAAATCAACAATTACATTTTAATGGCAATAATTAGCAAATATGAATATTAATAGCGGTTACAGAGTGAGAAATTATATACCTATAATAATTAGCAATTGTAATGTTTCGCTACGTAGCTTGTTTTTACGAAATACCTATTTACATTTTTATTATTCACATTTTGAAACTTAATACCTACTTTTTTTTTTTGATATCAATTGATAAGAAATACAAATATCAAAACAAGATGATTTGAATATCAGCTATTATACTCCCAAGTTGAATGAGTCAACCCTACCCAGCCGCGCACCTGAATACCTGTGGATCCTACCTATCATCCGCCCCTTCTTAATTAAGTCCATACTAGGCGCACAACAATGGCGGTTGCCGATGCGCTGCGAGATATTCAAATATGTCTAAGGCATTATATGGCCATTTATAGCGATACCTCGTACGGATTGAATTCGACTGAACGCAGAGCTAAACTGTTGGGAAATAAACACTTCTGCGCCCTGCCTTTTGTGTTGCTGTTACCTATTAAAAGCATGTAGGTGCCGCGCATGCCTTTGTATGTGAATCCATTTAGTAAAAGATATTTAATTTACTATATAGATAATAATTTAAAATTCCAAAAGCTTCATTTAGGTATATGGAAATATGTATGTATACCTATGTGATTTAAAAATATTGTGCAGTTATTAATATTAGTTGGGTAGGTTTATAAGATTATTATGTTGTTGTTGCAAAAACTCACATAACTCTCACATAAATCAGGAATGTGGGTAGGATCAATGCTTAACTGAATTTTACCGTGAATAATTAGAGTTATGTAAAAATAGGAAATCGCCACATGGAACTTATCTTTAATTTAATAGGTAGGTAGGTTAAAATCTTTGAGTGTTTTTTTAAGGATTTCAAATAACTTACATAAGTAATATTTATGTACAATCATGAATAAATTCGTAGTCTTCTCATACTAGGTAGAGAAGTAATTTAGTATAACGTAGTTAACTAACTGGCATAAGTACATGTTATTGAACAATCATTACAGTCCAAGAGCAATACTCGACTTACAACCTTCTAACTTGAAAAGCTGTAGGTATCCACAGGTATGTTCTAGATTAAAAAGACTTGAATATTAGCTGTGGTTTGAGGCTAATTGTATTGTGTGTCACCTTTGAATAATTTGACAGAATGAATAAAGGACATAACTGCTATTACTTCTTCACAATGGGATCAAATAGAACATACAATATACATGGATTATTTGAAATCATTTAATACTTTTAAATACCTAAGTACTTGATAGAGGTTGGTTTTCTTATGCTGCATGCACTCCCCCTATTAGGACATCGATCCCGTTTGCTAGCCAGTCTGGCGCTACATGGAGTCATACTTCACCAGAATGTGTAAAAACTTCAAGCAGCTACTAGTAAGCATGTGCATTATGGCACTAGATAAATAACATTTTGGTAAATTGAGGAACAGCGGTAATGTTTTGATGGTAGCGTTGACAGTTATTCGGATAGTGTTATATTCGTACATTTTATTTGAGGATTTTTGAGATCAAACCTTCTTTATTGCTTCTGGCAGATTAACGATCAACTGCTTACAGTTTTGTTTCATAAAACATTCCAAACCTATAGTTACTGAGAGAGATCAGTACATGACAGTGCACATAAAATGAACCAATTTTGAATTTTAGTTTATTAACAAGCTTATACAGATAATGCAAGAATGTTCCAATTGAGCTATCAAAAACGTACTTTCTTTTTATTATAATTTCAACAGCTACGGTATCATTATCTATGCACCGTTAGGAAGTTTACAAAGTAAATTGGTAATAAAACCACTTATCCAATTTGTTTGTATTCTGAAGAGCGTGTACCTATTGGTGTTGTATATTTTACTAATCAATTTATGCAGTAGGTACGTGTTAGTTGTTAGTGTTCACTGAAACATCAATGTTACTGCACATCATGTAATCATGTATACAACACACCGATGATTACAGCGGAAATGTATGTTTATATGTTTCCAAACATCCTACCAATTTATTCATAAAGTTTATTTATTTGCGTGTATCATTTTCATGATGTAAATGTGGCCTTATTCGTTATTGTTTTTTGTTAAGAGTGGTTTTTCCTAAAGCAAATTTTACCGATTAAAAAGTTTGCCGTCGTTTAAATATGTACCGTCTCATTTATAAGTAGGTACTGTAGGGCAGATGCGTTAACGTAGTAAAAAGGAGAGGTATAACGCAACTTGTCTTGATTAATACTTTAAAGGCAACTTGTATTACCAGCTAACTAAGCGGCGACGAAAGTTGTTTAGTAAGTTCTGCCTCTGTACGGCGTCAAAACAAATAACGAGTTTTATGTTTAAAGGCAGTTATTTCACTTCCAAAAATTAAATACCTGCCTACTTTATAAATGGTAAAAGAACTCAGCTACGTACACAACAGCATATTAACCATTTAATTGTAGCTCAGATCTGCTTATCCATAAAAGTGACACTAAATATCTTGTTTAGCTCTGATCTTAACTTTCCAAATATTGTATTAGAAAAAATACTTCAAAGTTTAAATCCATGACAATGACTGTGCTATAATATTTTTTTTGTAATACTTTTAATGCGTCAAAACTTATCATTGCATAAATGTTAAACTTTATAATAAAATGCATCCTTTATTAAATTTTGTAATAACGAAAAGCGGTATTATCGCTAATGATTACTTTATGCGAGTAGGCAATTGTTACCAGGGTTATACTTTGAATCATAAACCGTTTACTGACGTAGTATTATGAGTCAGTTCGTGCTCTCAACGTCTAATCTGCGATAGCTACGGCGATCGCAGGTCATGTGGCAATTTCTACGATGCCCTAGTTGGAAAGTTTATTTACATCAATGATAAATTATTTACAAAAAATCATAGAATACTCTTTGTAAATTATATGAGAAATAACACATTAGTGGGAATTACAACAAAGAAATTACGTGTAAGCAAATATAAGTAAAGTTTGTACTCCGATATTTTCATATCGAATACTTATAATCAAAAACCTGAAACATCGCATATAAAACGTACTTTATATACGTATCAGTTAAAGTTCCCGAACAAGCATCATACTCACGATTTAGTTTCCAATTCAGATCATTCTCAATTCCGGTGAGCACAGAAATCAATTCCTTCTGGGGAGCAAAGGCATTTGAATTTTCAAGCGAGCCACGAAACGAGCTCTTCAAACCGTACGTTAAAAGGAATAAATGGTCGCTCTCAGTTTACCAGGTGACAATCTGATCGCGAAAGAAATAGTCTAGTTTTACATATGGTGGAGGTAAAAGTACGAAACTCTCAGCTCCTGCCGCATAAATTGGCCCGTTCGTGATGCAGTGCCTCGTTGAATATGTATAGATGCGCTCCCTTCCGTGCTTCTCATTTTACTAATAGATTTCTCTTTGATTAAATTTGTATACGTTTTATTCATACGACCGAAGCTACTATTGTTGGTAGTCGGCCGTTTAAATCACCGGTTACGACCTCCAATGTTTTGCTTCGTAGGTATGTGCTACGAGCCTGTTTTCGTTCGCGAAAATATTATTTCCCGTTAAAGTTATTTTTACTCTCACAGCTCGGTGGCTGTGATCTAATCTCCCAGTACTTATAGATTATGAGCGTAAGGTATTTATAATTTGATTTTTATTTAATTTTAAAATTTATTATTTAAATATTTTTTGAATCTTTATCTACTTACCTATTTTCAGTGGAATAACAAATGTGTTGATACTAACGTCATGCGTAGGAATCTTGACCGTCACCCTTTGATATTTAGTAGTATGTATACTAACGGTGCGAACCATACGTCGAGAATCAGATATTTATAATGTCTTTATTAAGACAAGCTGTCGGATGAGCTCACGCCCGCTTATTATTATAATTTAGACGATTGCCCAAAGCTGCTCCACTCGAATGAAGTCATCATAAAATGTATGCACGTTTTATTGCCAATATTAATTTATTGAGAGACATATCTTTGTACGCCATAAAACATCCTGTGCAGATGTTATCGGACAAAGTTTTTACACTGCTAAATTAAAAACAATGTTTATCGTTGTGTTCGGAGCTTTAACTTATTACGCTGATTGATGTTGTAAAGTGTGGGTCGCAAATCGCAGAGGTATTAGATATGCAAGAATGTAAGCGAAGATTTCGTGACGCCAAGCCATGACCGCTTCCATTTCGTGTTTGTAAAATGTTCAGATTTTTTGCCAGCTGACCCAGCGGTGAAGTCGCCCCTCAAACAGAATAATGAAGCGAAATTAAATAAGGCTGATTTAGCAACGTCTGTTGGAAACCTATTTCACAAATTATTTGATATCTTTTTTATTTTCAAAATTTTTCGAACTTCTTCATTATTCCTCTGCTGATCACGCGTCTATACTCGAAATGATGAGGTCTAAGCACGGATTATGCCATTCTAAAGGCAGATTTCCTAAACCTTAAAGAACGTTACGTAGAACTCTAATGAGTATCTATACTGTACAGGTTTCCTCACGTTGTTTTTCTTTACCATTATAGCGAGCCATATTTCATTTAAAAAACACATACCCAACTAGCTTTATCAGGGGTGCGTGCCAGAATATTTAATATTTGTGCCAAATCTTATAAAACTTGTATAGAGCTGAGAGGCCGGTTCATGGTGTAAAGAATTATTTTTCTGTACATCGACCATGTTAAAATTATTACATTGTCAAAAAAAATGATAAACTCAAGGGTACTATCGAATAGCCTGTAGGTACTTACTGGATGTTTGATTGTATAAACAAATCTGCCTAAAAATATTGTAAGACGATAAATGTTGAGATGAAAATACCGTTTGATCTGTGCGTTTCTTGATATAAACATAAACACCTAGTACGTAATACCAGGTATATATTCAAAGTTTACTAACCGGAGCTACGCCGCGATGATACGCGTTACCTGACTTCCGCAAAAAGCCACTAATCTCGTGAATGGAAATATTTATGAACGCCTTACCTCATTAGAGACATTAAAAGTTTCCAAGTCATAACGACGGCAACTCTTACCTACCGAGTCTCATTGTTCATTCAGAGTGCGTATATTGTTCGAGTTGAAATTTGTAGGCAACTCTGAAAAAGTGTCAATTCATCATAGCAAAGCCCCGGGCTCGAGACCGGAGTCCCCCATATAAATCTCACTTCCATACTTTCGCGCGGGGAACGACTGGTTTATGAGATCCTTAAGGCTGTATGGATTTGGGAAAATATTTCCACTGCGTGCTAGCCCTCGACAAATGAAGGAGCATTGGGCACATTAGAATGTGTGAAAGGGCCCATAGGCGCTTTTATTGTTATACCGAGCAATTCGTTTAAAAGCGAGTGCCAGTAACGTTACTACTGCGGAGTGCCTTTTTACTAATATTTATTGCAACCTCTTCGGTTTTGGGAAAAATTTTAGTGTCGGTCGAGTTAATGTTTAAGTGAATTACATTTCGTGGTTGCACGCAAATGTTTTTTTTTATTCATACCAGTAATATATTTCTCATTTATTACCCGTTAAAAATATTATTTGTAGGTACATGTATAAAAAAACAATCAACGAGTTTCAGTTACAATAATCCTTGCTACCTGTTGGATGTAGTAGGTAACCCATACATCCAGCAGTTACCTATTACTATTTGATTACTATTTGATTACTATTTGAGGGAGTGCAGCTATATAATAATTTGCCTAATGACATAAAGAAATGTGATAATATTAATATGTTTAAAAATAAACTCAAACACCAC